>APFE030012745.1:143232-158968 GCA_000404065.3 Pinus taeda
TTATGGCACTTTCTAGAGAAATTTATTGTTCCTCCATTTGCAATCATCACTTGACACTCTGGTGCTAGATATAGGAAGTAATTCAATTCTTTTGCTACCTTACAATGAATAAAGTTGTGGGTACTTCCTGAAGCAATCAACATTATTACCTTTTTCTTCTTGATTTGTCCTTCTATCTTGATGGTTTGAGGAGTGGTAATTCCCGCCAGTGCATTACAAGATATGGTCGGATTCATTTCTTCTTTATCTAGGCATTGTTCCTGGAGTATATCCTCTTCTTTTGACCTTTCTTGCTCCTTTTCTTCTTCCTCTTCACAATCTATTAGAATAATTTCTTCTCAGCACACTTATGACCTTTAGTGTATTTGCTATCACAACTGTAACAAAGCCCTTTTTCTCTTTTTTCTTCCAATTGTTGCGGTTTCAACGTTATAGGTTGTGGTAGACTAGGGGCAACAACACTTCGATCTTTATAGTTGTGAGTGGTATGCTTCCTGGTTGCCATAATTTTTCTTTCCATTTTTCTTGCTAACCTGAATGACTTCTCTAATGAATCAGGTTCCCAAAGGTGAACATCATGTTGGATATCATCCTTTAGAGTCCCTATGAACACATCAATCCTATGCTCCTTTGGAATATTTTTTACCCTAATGTTCAATTTTTGGAACTCCTCAATGTGTTCCATTATTGAACCCTTTTGTTTGAGACTTATCAATTGGCTAAAAAAAGTGTTGCTTTTTGTATCCTCATAATGTGCTGTCAATTCTTCCGTTAAAATTTCCCAAGTGATAATTTGTTTATGAGAGCAAAGCCAATGATACGATACAAACTGATTTGGTTCCAAATATAAAGTTGCAATATGTACCTTTTGTGTTTTTTGCACATTATTGAGGTCGAAAAATTGCTCCATCTGTAATATCTAGGTTGCAGGATCCTTGCCATCAAACTTCCTCATATCGATTTTTGGAATATGGTGGGTCTTCAATCTCGCATTAGAGTCTATGAAATCATAATTATCATTTCTTTTGTTCGCATCATGAGTTTCCTTTATTACCCTTTCACCATTAGTAAGTATTTCTTGTAGAAAATTTGTCAAATCTATCTTCAAATCGACCATGTCTCTCTTGAAATCTATCTTCAAATCATCCATCTTAGCTTCCAAGCCCTTTATCTTAGATTCCACGCCATTTATCTTAGCTTCTGTTAGCTTTTGTGAGAGTGACATTTGTTGCACTTGGTCTTGTAATTTTGATATATCATGTAGCATTTCTTCCTCTTCTTCATGAGTCATGCTAGAGCTTTCAGGTTGCTTACTAGGTGTTTGCATTTTCTTTCCTTGGTGCATCAATTACCGATAATAATGCTCTACTATGCCCTTTGAATTCCTTCAAAATAATTTGTCAAACCAAGCTTAAGCAAAAATTTAAAAAACTTTATACACCTTTTTTCACTTTGTAGGAGCTCGAAATTGCCTTTGATGTATCTCTGTAATTTCAGATCATCCAGTTCTGAAATTGCGACTTGCAGTAACCCTTTATGTCCTCTTTCCGCCAGTCTGATCCAAATTGGATTCTCTAAGGAAGAGTTATGCCAAATCTTCCATAGTGACCTGATTCTGTACTAGTTCAATAGAGCGAACTTGTACGACATGCCACGTGTCCCTGTTTCGACCTTTGGATCAGAAAACTATATACAAGAAACTACAGTCCGTCCTCTTTCTATACCTTCTTATGAAACTTCAATCCGATGCTCAGAGAGAAAGTTATCACGATTTTCCCCAGGTGACCTGTTTGGAATGTAATTCAAGAGTTTGCAAAAAGACCAACTTCCTCATATCATATCTCCGTAAATATAGCGTGAAAAGCTTTGAAATTCAGACCCAAGGTTCAGTGCGATTTCGTCTCAAATAGGTTTTTATTTTGGCTTCTGAAATGTCGCAAAAAAAAAGTTATAGGGAAAATTCCACGATGAACTATTTGGAGTAGCGAAACCCTAGAATCCAAAGCCCTGATACCAAATGTTATGAAACCAGCTCACAAAAAGATAGAAAAGATAGATCAATGCCTTAGAATTCAGCCTATTCAAGGGGGCAACCTCCTTTACATTACACAAATGAATAATTCTTTTATGATTCAAATGATAAAACCTCCTTTCTATATATAAGAGTCTAAGGAGTCACAATATAACCCAGCAGACCTAACAATAATAATATAAAGACACAAAAATAACAATAGAGGGATTTTATGGGGCACAGTAATAACAATATGGGGACAATAGGGGCACAACAATATTAATAAGGGATACAAATACAATAGTAATGGGGTAATCACTAGTATTATAGGGACATAACAATATTTGAATGGGATGCATCTCCTTTTGGGGGGTACGATTTTTGTGTGGAGTTTTAAGTCCCTCCATTTCATTGGCTTCGTTGAAATCAAGTTTTTTTTATGTTATTTACCTCCTCCTTTTTAGGTGGGAAGGCGTTGGCTTTTCATGTGAAAAGTGGGCTGGAAATTGAGTTTTTTGTTCAGGTCTACCTAAAGATTGGCCTTGGGTCATTAGTAGGGTGATAAATTTTTTATCTTCTCTCTGTCTCCACTCAGTGGCACATGAGTAGAAATGTTGTCCATGCTCATCTTGGGAGGGATATGTGAACAATTCCCCTTCTAATTTATGTTCTTGGAGTTGGACGAGGAGTTGTGTGTGGCTCCTTGAGACGGTTAGGCTCTTCATTGTTTGGCTCTTTATGGTTCTATTTTTTTGTGTTTGTACTCTTTCTATGTTGGCATTGAAGGTCTAGATGTGTACATTTAAGTAGAATGTGGAAGGTTTTTGGTTGTAAACACCCCCCCACTTGCTCTCTTTTTTCATTGGGAAAAAAGGAGAGATTCATTTTGTTGTAAAGTTAAGGGTTGGCATTCCTTTCAATGTGCATGTAGTTTGTGGATGTGTTCCATCTCGGCATGGTTCCACTTGGGCTCGTAGTTCCATAGTCCGCTCTCCTCTCTGTCACCTCCTTCCCCACATCTAAGAAATGTTGGGTTTAAGTAGAAATTGGCAGCGAAGCTTACCACACATGACTGTTGGGTGCAATGGTAAATTGGTGCATTGGTTAAGGGATCAAATCCCTCCTCTCCTTACTTAGCATGCAGTTTGTTTTGTGGAACCTCCACGTGGGCAAGGCCAGCAGAATCGCTGGCAGTGGGTTCGACTCCTACGGTTTTTCGGTTATATATTATATATATTATATATATATATATATATATATATATAATATATATATCTTATATTATATATATATATTAATATATATATATATATATATATATATATATATATATATATCAATGCTCCACCAAGGTTCTGGGACGAGGGGGCGAGGGAGCGAGGGTCGGCGGGAGCGGCTACAACAAAATCTCCCCACCATTTTTTTAGGAAACGGGGGGTAGCATCAGTGTCTTAAAAACTTATAAATATAAAGTATGATTTATTTAATTGAGTTCCACTATGATAATTTGTTTTGAATTGAAAACACTGCAAAGCATGATCATTGATATGATAATATCATTATCTAAATTTCTAATATCATATAAAATAATAAATTTAAAATTCTAATTTATAATCATACATCAATGATCATACATTATGATTAAATTTTAAATTTTAAACCATATTGATGTTCCACTTCCTACCGTTAGCCTCCTGCTCATAGCATGTATTCATCTTTCATGATTGACATTTTTACATGCCAAATATGTCGTTCTATGCATACTGCAATGCTCCATATTTGCTAAAAAAGGCCAAGGAAGGATGCCATGAGAGTGTGCTAGCCTAAATGCCACTGCTGTATTCCAATTTTGATGAGTTATTCCATTTTTGAAGAATTTTCAGTTAAAGGGAGGTCCAAACAGCTTAGTCTTGGTCTCCCTAGGTTTCAATTTCCTGTTGTAGAATATAGAGAATCATTATCTGTCCAAACAGCTTAATCTTGGTAGATTCTTAGATAGGTAGAGAAGCAAGGGTGCTCAATAGCCTAATCTGAGCCCCTGGATGAAATAAGTGTAGATGTAGATAGGAGGACAGTAAAAATAAGAAAAAGTTGAAAAGCTGGGTTTGCTAGTTCAAGTGCACCCAAATCAAAAGAAGAAAAAATGCTAGGTAAGTAGGCTGGGTAAGTAGCTTTGTGGTTGTAGAGATCAAGCTATGTGATCCATTTCATGTTTTCAAAAGTATCATATCTATTCAGATCACAGGTTGGAGACAGTTTTCCATTTAAAGGACTTCAAGCGAGGCATGTCTAACTCCCCCCTTCTTCCTCTTCCCCAAATCACTCGCTAACTTCCCCTAAAGAGGTCAAGATCTGCTTGATACCTCTCAGATTCATCATTCTTCATATTAGTAGCCTTGGTAAAGCTCTGCTTTACTCAAGGAAAGTCCATACTTCCTCCACAACTCTTACTTCTCCTTGATAGCCTAAGATTTACATACTTAGCACTTTTTCTCATCATTGTCATGTTGACCGCTAACTCTACTATGTAACTCCCTATCTATCTCCCCTTCCCCCTACTAAAACTATGTTAATAACTCCCCTATATACTTATTCCCTTCCCCTGGTTGAAATATAACCATAAATACATTTGGGAATTGCTAAGTTTATCTGAAACTCAACAAGAGCCCTCATTTCCCCCCTCAAACCATCTTTTCATGCATTTCGGACCCCTTCCCATGCCTTGAAAATCCCTTCAAACATAAAAAATTCTGCTTCCGATCATAAAAGCCCACATCACTTACGTTGGGCCTTGCTCCGATTGCAAAAGGGTTCTATTTGGCCCCCTCCGATGCGATATCGCAGTTGGGAGGGGATTCGTGTATCAAAACAGTGCATAAGTGTGCCACCGATTAGTTTGGGCCAACAGCGATTTCGCTGATCAGCGTATCACTATAACAAAACAAACATACATGTGCGCTGCCGATATGGTTCATTGTCGATGGTCTGTTGCCGATCGCATATCGGCGATCAGCGTTTCGTATAAATCCACACCATATATATATGTAGGCCCCGTCCCTTATCCTTCTGCCGCCTTCTCTGTTCTGCCATCCATCCGATTGCCTGCGCCCTAGATCTACGGTGGGCGGGTCTGTTCCCTTCCAAACCTGTCGATGATTAGTGTCCAGGAGATGGGCGGTTTTCCCGTGCCACGTCACCGTTCCGTACTGGGTCCCACCGCTGACGTCATACTGGCGTCATCCGCCGAAAGAAAAGCGCGCAAAGGCGAAATCGCTGCTTAGGAAGCCCGGAATGAAAATCTAAGGCAGTTTTCGATGCGCGATTAGCGCTAAGAAAAAGTGGCCAAAATGGAAAGCCTCAGTCCAGCACAGGTTTGTAGCAGTTATTTTGCCCGAAAGAAAGCAAAAAGGAGCGAATTGACCAGTTAAAGAGTATAAGAGGAGATGAAGCCAAATTTCATGTCAAAGAGTATCAGTGAAGCGGCAAAGAGTATCAGATCGACAATATCAAAGCAGGTGAACATTAAAAGCCTCCATCAAAGTCCAAGAACGCGGTGAAGCCACTTAAGACTCTCAGATCACAGTTAATGCACATTAAAGCCACTCAAGAGTAGTGGAGCAGAGACCAATGCACATTTATGATAAACAGCCAGTGCATAACAACAAAGAACATGTTCCTACTCATTTTTGAGGCAGCTGCCCCAACGCAGCACTTAGATAAATATTTCATGCATTTACTTCAAGATAAGATAAATTAAAGCATTCATTTCCCTCAGATCTGTTTAAGATCTGCTGTAATAAATATTTCTTAGATATTTTCTCTATATATACGTCCCTCTGTATTGAGAAAGTGGTTGGGGGGTTGGAGGATTGGTTAATGCACTCCAAGAGAGACTCGCTCTGTATCTGATATGTTTCACTTAATCAAAGATTGCTGAAAGCTTGGAGAATGGACTGTTTGATGTATTGTTGATGTCTCTGAAGAGTGAATGAGGGAAATCTTGTGCTGCTTTCTGAATCAATAAGTGTTCCTTACCTTTGTTATTTCAATTTCACATAGGCTCAAGTCACAAAACAAAAGTTTGGTTTAGAATTTGCTTACTTGCACTCTATGCTCAGTTTCTATGGCTTCTTAATGTTTTCTTCTTGATTTAGGCATAAATATGGATTCCTTATGGCTCATATTTGCTCTATTTCGCATATGACTGACTGTTATCTAGGAATTCTTAGCTGCTCCTAGGTAGAGCTCATTCATCTTCCTTCTGCTAACTTGATTGAGAGATTCTTTGTTGCCTCTCATTTCTTAGCCTGCAATCCGTCTTCATTTACATCAAGTATTGTTTCATGAGCAATTACCTTGCCCATTTTTCTTGTTGTGACCAAGAAAATGCACCAGCAGTCTTACTCCACGACTCCATGCCCAATGGTTTGAAACTTGTCACACTATGCATTGCCTCTCTACTTGAAAGCACCCTCCTTCCACCCAAACACAAACAAAACCCCTTGAACCCAATAACTAGCCTAAAATCATCATCAACAAAGCTAAAATCATTAAGAGAGAGCCCTCTCTGATTGCAGGTGGGCTAGACCTATAATCCAAAGATTGGTTTGTGGTTACCTTGGCCGTATCCCTTTCAGGAGCTTAGGGACAACCTGAGTGATAACACCTACTATGAACATTGAATATTGAAAAATGAATATTCAATATTGACATAAAATTATAAAAGTAAAGTTTGATACATCATACATCAAGAGTCCACATTTTATAGAATTATAAAAAATTAAAGTCAAGTCTGATACATCAAGAGTGAAAATTTTATAGAGTGAGAATCTGAATAACTGATAACATAAATGATAAGAAAATCAACATATCAAAAGATAAACGAGCATAATGAAAAATATGCCTCAAGGTAATGCCCCAAGGTAACGCTCAAGCCTCAAGGTAATGCCCTGCTAGTCTCTGCATCCAGCTACTGCATGAATAAAGTAGGTTCAACCATATCACCATCTGAATCTGAATCACTAGCATTCTAAAACATGCTAAGTCGCACACCAGCCAACCCTATCTGTATCTCATCAAGTCTCTCCTCCATATCTACCTGAGCATCATCCTTTGGATCAACATCTCATCGTGTTACTAGTCCCTTCAAATACTCAGGTGTCTTCCTATGCTCATGACATAGGGCACTGTGCACAACAACTAACTTCTCCGCTCTTCTAGAGGTAAGTTTGTTCCTTTTGATAGAGTGGATGAAGCTATATGTGTACCAATTCCTCTATGCTGCAGAGGAACTAGCAATCTGAGACAACAAACGCATGGCTAGATCTTTGAGCTCTGGAGCATCATCCCCATGCATCCTCCACCAACCAATTGGGTCATCTTGGGCTAGGTCTATTCGATCTACCCGAGCACCACGTGTGTTGAAGGGGCCACTAAGAGATGCAAACTGAACAAATTGTCTTCGAAATTTTGACTCCTCCTCCTCACTGTACATCTATGAAATTGCATCTGGGAAGCCTTTCTTTACCTCTGGATCATGAATATGAGGCACCCTCCCAGGTCTCTAAACATACCATTTTGGGTTTAATGCATATGCTGCCATGTGCAAAGGTTTGTTCATGCGATCCCACCTACACTGAATGATGGGTTGAATCTGGGAAGTATAGAACTCTAATGAGGGCTCTCTCTGCTAAATGGCTACCTTCACATGACCCAACATGCTATCAAAGGTCTCATAGATTTCTCCAAGACTAGGAGCATCTGAATCAGTGTAACAAATGAACTCCACAATAGGGCCCAAGAATGACACCAAATAAGAACAATCTGCCCACTAATCATTGTCCAACACCTGAACCCTGACTTTCTTCCTAGTGTCTGTCTTTGATTTTGACCACCTTCCCCAATTTGAACTCACAACCAAGGATTGTAGAGGTGCTTGTACCTCTATCATCCTCTCCAATAAGAGAAAATATCTAGCATATCTAGTATCAGTGGACTTGAGGAATTCCTTCGTCATGTGAGCCCTGTACATAGCCAAGGAGGTGTGGTGGTTGTAGATAAACATCTGCACATCTCTTCCCGCTGACACCAAGTCTGATATCCACTGAATCTTTCCAATGTCCTTCAGTGCATTATTGAGTGCATGCACACAACAAGGAGTCCAAAAAATGTGTTGATACCTGTTCTGAATCAATAACTGATCTACAAACTGCTGCTGCATATGTCACAACCTGCACCACACTATCAGGCCCAACATCCTCTATAGCTTCTCGAAGAATATCAAATTGGAAAGATGCATCCTTGCGCTTCCCAGAATAGTCAACAACTTTAAGAAAGAAAGGACCTTCTGAAGATGTCACTATGATGTTGATTAGTGGGCGTTTTCGAATGTCAGTCCATCCATCCATAAAAATAGAGAAACCAAACCTCAACCATGTTTGTCTCATTCTCTCTTTCTGCACATTAGTTTTGTACACTTGTCTATCCAAAATTGTTGTTCGTAGTTTATGTTCTCCGGGCGGTACATATGAAGGTCCTATTTTTGCAATTGCTTAGACCATTTCCTTGTAATAAGGAGAACGAACAACATGGAAGGGAATTACATTGGCAAAAGGAAATTTGGCAATTGCATCATCTGTGTCATCTCAATCTAGAATGTTGTACATCCCAGAGACTGTACCAGTACCACCCATTGCAGAAGAATGAGATGCACCAGTGGAAACCTTTGTCTTTTTTGATGAAGCACTGGATGGAGGAATATTTGTGGATGGATCAACATGTCTATTAGAGAACAATCATTTTCCAGTGGCTGCCCTTTATAGCCTCCAAAGTTGCTCTCTTTGAGCTGAATTCAGGTTCTTTGAGGGACACATATTGACTCCTTTCCCTGTAATAGCCAAAATGTGTTGCTTCACCCTGGTATAGTTGCTAACAAAGTGATGCCCACAAATATTGCAGACCTAATCACGTGAGCCACCACCAAATTTTGGATTCTTTTTCGGTAGTCTAGTTGCATAGATTAGAAGTGGTTTTAGAGGATTAAATATCCCCTTTGCAATTTTTTCCAGCTCTCTTGGTGGGCCTCCAGAATCTACACCATGCCTATTCTGGTATCTTGCCCCCCTGTGACTGCTTTTAACTTCTTCTTGTGCATCATGTGGCTCACTACCACTATAGCTACTGTCACTGTTCTCACTGTTCACAGAAGAATTTTGACTCTAACTCATTGTTGTAACTTTGTAAGTTGTAAGTTGAATGACAAGTGAAAATGTAAGTTGCAGCCTGTAGGTTTCAACCTGTAATGAAAATAAAAAAAATCTAGAAACATTACAGCTACAAAACATGCCACACACATTGAAGTTTTGATTCTTGAACACTAATTCTTTTTTTAATTTACAAGCAAAAAATTAAAATAGAAATTAAATTTTAATACAGTAAAAAGTTATAAACAAAACCAGTTTCAAAAATAGTTTCAATTTTTTTTTTAAACATAGTGAACACTCAAAACATAATGACAAAAGAAATGGAAAAAATTGGAAAAAAAAATAGCAGCTTAAATCAGGAAAATTCAATAGCAGATATCAGGTTCCTACAGTACAGGATTACATTTGGATAAGGGACATGGGAATCTAAAGTCATGGTTCTTTCTTCATTCACAAGGAAGTATTACCTCCAATGTTCATGAAATCCCTTCCAACGTTCATATGAGAAATCCTTTTCTTCTACTTAGAATATAAATTGAGATGTGATGTATCTTGATGAAAATATAAAAAGATGTGAAGATATTAACGAATTATCATTTGAATTGTTTGATCACCCTACAGGAGCAAAATGAAGGAATCTTTGAAGGGTTAGGGCTTCATTCTTGTTGTTTGGTTGATTACAGGTCTACTAGAATAGCATTTGAACAATGAAGGTCGGTCTGTCCCAAGCTTTCAGCCTTGAACTCTGAAGTTAGGGCTCAATTTTTGTTAGCTCGAATTCTAGAAATAAGAAGTGAATTTCTATGTTCTCTACTGAAGCACCAAATCAGGGTTTAAGTTTTGTATTATAGGTGGATCACTCTAATTTTCGGTGGCATTAAGGCTACATACTTTTGCACTTCGGACTAGCTAATACTTGAAAACATATTCATCCCCTTTGAAGCATAACAACTCAATACACGTTGAGGTTGATTATAGAAAAGGTCTCGGTGTCATGCGGATGGGATTGAGCAAGTGAATACGATGCATTACCTCTCTGTAGTCTGTTTTCATCTGATGGTCTCGGTCATCTAAAATTTCTGAGTATAATGATTAATTTTCAAAGAAGAGGGGGGCTGAAAGACATTGCAAAGTTACTAGTCACCATAGTAGAGATGTAAACGCAGTTACACAAATGCTCATGAATGAACTTTGACTTACCTGTTAGGCTATAGTAGTCCGCTCCTCGCACGCAGTGCTGCTCGCACGATGCTTGATGGGAGGTGCTTCTCGCATGATGCTCGACAGGAGATGTTGCTCTTAGGATGCTCAACGGGAGGGAGGGAGGAGTTCTAGAATCTGAACAGTGAAACCAAAGGTTGTGAGTGGAGCGCTCAACGAAGGCTGTGAGTGTGTTGTTCTATGTTCACGCTGTGGTTTTTATAACATGAAACAGCCAAATTCCAAAACCCTACACTTAGTTTAATTGTTAATTAAAGATTAGTTTTAACGTTAAGTTAATTAAAATCATTTTTTTTTCATAAACGTGTGCCACATCCCCCCTCGTCCCCCCCCATCCCCTCTCATCCCCCTCGCCCCCCCTCGCCCCCCACATCCCTCATCGACCCCACTCATCCCCCTTTTTGGAAAACGCCCCTCAGGAAGGGAAACGACTCCCTGAACGTCCGCCTGAGTTTCTCATTTTTGGGCGACATGGGAAATGACACCTACTCGTCCCAGTTTCCCTCCGGAGCGTGGGGGAAGGCGAGAAAGCTAGACCCTAGGGGGGGGGGGGGGGGGGGGGCGAGTCCCCATGGAACATTGATATTATATATTATAATATATATATATATATATATATAATATATTAAATATATATATATAACAACCGGGGTGGTGTATTTTCCCCTTTACGATTGCGATATCTTGACTCTGCTGGGGGTCGATGTTGTATTGTTACCCTTGCGATGTGCGATTATGGTTTATCGTATCGCACTCCTTCCCTCTTGAGGGATGATTCACAAACACTTTTCTTTTGCGATTGTGATATGTGATTATCGTATCACAACTTTTCATACCTTGGGTCGATTTGAAACCACTGATCTCTGCCTTCCACGATGAGCAAAATGCGGGACCAACGGTAGCCTGCCATTTGACGCTTCCACATTCGCTGGGAATTCTGCCACATCATCTTCTCTTGCCACTTGTGCAAGTCAAACATGATCTTTGACTTGCTCTAACTTCTTGATATGAGCTTGGATTCGAGTGTCATTCATATCATTGGAATCAAGACGATGATCACTTCGATGTGGTGCTAAGTTTATGTAGATTCTTCCACTTTGAGTTTTGAGCCTTTTTACCATGCCACAGGTACTATTTAGAGATCCACTAGGATCAATCCTCCCCATTGAGGAGCTTTTGGTCCTCCAAAAGCATGAAAATAATCTGCAAGTTTGTACATCCTCTACACCACAAGTGTCTTGATGGGTTACCCTTACTTCTCCTTCACCTTTGTCCTTCAGAGCCATAAGAGATGAGCTATCACCGCATCCTCTGCAAACCTATTCTACAATCTTTTTCAAACTACATGGTTAATTTACTTTACCAACTAAATACCCAAACATCCCATACTTTCCACGAGTTTATAACACATACTCTGTGGTAAAGTTTACATCAAAATGGAAACAAATACCCCAAGTATCAAAACAAGGCCAAAATATCATTGCCACTTAAACAAGTGATGAAAAACACATCACCACTTTTACAATGTAAACTGCAACAAATGATTTACAAAATGAGGATATTAAAAGACACCCAATCTAGAAAAAACATTTCTTACTCAACAAAGTGAACCATGTTGAATGTGGTGGGTTTTCTTATTGAACATTTTCACTGACTGTTTTTTGCATGAGCGCTTTGTCCGTAGGGCGCTGCTCTAGATGGAGCATCCAACACGTGGCTCTTTGATAACTACTTTTGTTGCAATGACTACAATAAGTCTTCTTCCTCTAGATGTGCATAACCTTCTTCTTTCCTTGTTGGGGAGAAGGCCTTTCACACCTCATCCTCTTTCATGCTACCATTCTCTTCCTGCACTCACGAAATACATGGTTATGTAAACCACAAAAATTACACGTTTTTCAATGCCATGGTTTACATTCATCATTAATAACATGATTGTAATTGAAATTAACATTATAATGCTCATACTGTTTATACCTTTCCTCGTTATCTCTAGTGTAATTATAGCGATGGGAGCTTGTCTTAGCTCTTTCCTTGTAATGGGCACATCCATGGGATGATGATGATGTGTTCCCATCATCCTCTTTCCTCGACAGTTTTAACAATGTATTAAAATATTATGAGATCTTTGACCATTCTCCTTTTGTGTATCCCAAGCCTGTGAATCAAGGTCTCTACACAACCTCCAATGGCTGAGTCATGCCTTGGCCATTAACACGAAGTCCTCCTCCTTTGTACCCCATCTTGGTAAGGAGTCTCATGCTAATTCCTGTAATGTCTCGACATTTCCAACAGAAATAATATTATGTGAATATGAAACTGAAGAATGATCACAACTGTTTACCTCAGATGTTGATTTTGAAATAGGTGATGAGGGCTTTTCTAAGCCTTCACTGCACTTCAACTCCTCCAAGGCATTTGTCATATCTTGTAGCTAAAGTTATAGTCTCTTCTTCTCCTATTTCTCTTCTTGTAGAAGCATCTTCAATTGCGTGTTATATTCTTGAAGACTATGGTTGGTCTCCTCATTCAAATGATGAGAAGATGATGAAGGTGATGAATGTACATTGGAAGGTGTGGATGGAGCATCATTCTCTTCTCTTTCTTTCTCTTGTCTCTCATAAGATTCATACAACATTTCCACCATATTGGAAATCTTGAGCATGGCCTTGTACATGTCTTTTTCATCCTCCATTGTTGCACGTTTAATGATTGTTCATGCTCGCAATTCACGTCTGCAAGAAGATCGCTCTGATACTGTTGGGTCCCTATAATACTAGTGATTACCCCATTACTATTGTATTTTTACCCCTTATTAATATTTTTGTGCCCCTATTGTCCCCATATTGTTATTACTGTGCCCCATAGAATCCATCTATTGTTATTTTTGTGGCTTTATATTATTATTGTTAGGTCGGCTGGGTTATATTGTGACTCCTTAGACTCCTATATATAGAAGAAAGGAGGTTTTATCATTTGAAGCAATGCAAGAATTGTTCCATTTTATGTAATGTAGAGGAGGTTTCCCCTCGAAGAGGCTGAATCTAAGGGCGTTGATCTATCTTTTCTATCTTTTCTTGAGTTGGTTTACATAACATTTGGTATCAGAGCTTGTGGATTCTAGGGTTTCGCTGCTCCAAACAGGTCATCGTGGAATTTTCACTATAACGTTTTTTCTGCGATGTTTCAGAAGCTAAAAAAAAAAATGCATTTGAGAAGACATCTCACTAAATCTTAGATCCAAATTTTAGAGCTTTTTTCACTATAGTTTCGGAGATATGAACTAAGGAAGTTGGTCCTTTTGCAGAATCCTGAATTCCATTCAAAACAGGTGACCTAGGGAAAATCGTTATAACTTTCTCTCTGAGCATCAGATTGAAATTTCGTAAGAAGTACCAAAAGAGGACAGATTTTAGTTTCTTGTATATATTTGGGAGAGCCAGAGGTCAAAACAGGGACACGTGGCACGTTGTACAAGTTCGATCTACTGAATTAGTCTATAATCAGGTCATTGTGGGAGATTTGGCATAACTCTTCATTGGAGAATCCAATTGGGGTCAGACTGGTGGCATTGGAAAGAGGACATAGAGGGCTACTGCAGACCACAATTTCAAAACAGGATGATCCGAAATTACAGAGATACATCAGAGGCAATATCGAGCTCCTACAAAGTGAAAAAAGGTGTGTATATTTTTTTTAAATGTTTGCTTAAGCTTGGTTTGAAAAGTTATTTTGAAGGAATTCAAATGGCATAATGAAGCATTATTATCAGTAATTGATGCCCTGAAGAAAGAAAATGGAAACACTTAGTAGGCGACCTGAAATCTCTAGCATGACTCGTGAAGAAGAGGAAGAAATGCAACATGATATATCAAAATTATGAGACCAAGTGCAACAAGTGTCACTTGCACAAAAAGGAACAGAATTAATGATGGATTGTTATAAGAAAGGTGTAGAAGCTAAGATGAATGACGTGGAAGCTAAGATGGATGATTTGAAGATAGATTTGAAGACAAACATGGAAGAATTGAAGATAAATATGAATAAGTTGCTACAAGAAAGGGTCACTAAGGGTGAAAAGGGTAGTAAAGGGAACTCATGATGAGAACGAAAGAAATGTTAATCATGATTCCATAGAATCTAATGTTGGATCAAAGACCCACGATATTCCAGAAATTGATATGAGGAAGTTTAATGGCAAGGATCTCGCAACATGGATATTACAAATGGAGCAATTTTTCGATCTCAATAATGTGCTAAACACACCAAAGGTACGTATGGAAACTTTATATTTGGAACCAAATCAGTTTGTATGGTATCAATGGCTTTGGTGTCATAAACAATTTATCACTTGGGCAATTTTTACGGAAGAATTGATAGCACATTATGAGGATACAAAAAGAAACACTTTTTTTAGCCAATTGATAAGTCCTAAACAAAAGGGTTCAATAATGGAGCACATTGAGGAGTTCCAAAAATTGAACATAAGGGTAAAAGATATTCCAGAGGAGCATAGGATTGATGTGTTCATAGGTCTTTAAAGGATAATATCCAACATGATGTTCGCCTTTGGGAACCTGATTCATTAGAGAAGGCATTCAGGTTAGCAAGAAAAATGGAAAGCAAAATTATGGCAACCAAGAAGCATACCACTCACAACTATAGAGATGGAAGTGTTGTCCCTAGTCTTCCACAACCTATAAGGTTGAGACCACAACAATTGAAAGAAAAAAGAGCAAAAGGGATTTGTTACAGTTGTGATAGTAAATACACTAAAGGTCATAAGTGTGCTGAGAAGAAATTATTCTACATAGATTGTGAAGAGGAAGAAGAAAAGGATCAAGAAAGGTCAAAAGAAGAAGATATACTCCAGGAACAAAGCCTAGATGAAGAAAAAATGAATCCGACGATATCTTGTAATGCATTGGCGCGAATTACCACTCCTCAAACCATCAAGATAGAAGGACAAATCAAGAAGAAAAAGGTAATAGTGTTGATTGATTCACGAAATACCCACAATTTTATTTCGAAGGTAGCAAAAGAATTGAATTGCTTCCTATATCCAGCACCAGACTGTTAAGTGATGATTGCAAATGGAGGAACAATAAATTGCTCTGGAAAATGGCATAATGTCAAGCTATCCATGGGAGAATATGTATTGACTAGCCCAATGCTTTCCATTCCAATGGGAGGTGGTGATGTTGTACTAGGAGTCCAATGGCTATAATCCTTGGGTACAACAGCTTTTAATTTTCAAGAACCTTTCATCAAATTTTATATGGAAGGAAAGGAAGTTGAGTTA
>APFE030012755.1:1893-24017 GCA_000404065.3 Pinus taeda
CCTCGGTATTACCGACACTTGATCCGTGGCTTAACACCCGATTGGTCCATGATCTCTATTTAAAGAGCATGGAGGGTCATTTGTAGGTTAATTTTTCATGAGAGAAGATTATGTAAAATTTCATTTCTTTTATTAATAAATTGCCTGAAGTGGCTGTGTTGGCTCAGGCCATGCACTGTTTCCCTCTTTGAGGGTTTTAACCACGTCAAAAATACTGGTGTATTGATCTGTGATCTGTTTGTGAGTGGTGTCCTTTGGTGTTCTGTCTGAGGAACTTACCCTATAAATTTCTACATTTTTCCTCCTGTTGCGGTGCCCAAACCTGTGTATGTGGAGGATTAAACAAATTGTTGATCCGTGGGCTTTGATGCCAAGATTCAACATAGAACCGAGCATTGCTGCCATCTCTGATTTCCCAGAAACTGTGCTTCTGTATCATGTTGTTGTGTTGTCTTACTGCATTCCATATTAGGGATCCATTTTTAGTGGGAAAAAGTCTCATTAATTCATCTGGTGGTCTGTTATTTGCATATTTGGCAGTCCATAATGTTGCCCATAGTGTGTGTGGAGCTGATAGCCATTTCCACCAGATCCTTTCTCCCATAAAAACATTGCTATGTTGAGGATCGCGAAGACCCGCCCCTCCAAATTTTTTAGGAAGGCAAACTGTCATCCATTTAACCGATGCCCATTTTCTATTTTGGCTTGAGGATCCCCATAGAATGTTACATTGCAAATTCTTGATCCTCTTAAGCACCCATTTTGGTGCTGCTAAAACAGAGAAAATATATAAAGGCATCGATTGTAAAACGACCTTAATCAGCACCATACGACTAGCCATATTAAGGGCTTTGTAGGTCCAGGAAGAAAGGTGGGCTTCAAGCTTTTCGAGGAGAAATTTCCATGAGGCATGTTTAATAGTTGAATCAGTCAATGGGGTGCCTAAATACTTTGAGGGTAAAGGAGGTTATAAAGAATCCTAGGTTGCGAGATATGGAGGATTGCGTGGAGGGGGAAGTGCGAAAAAAGAAAATTTGGTATTTTTCAGTGTTGATGCTGGCTCCAGATGCTTCTGAATATCCATCAAGTAGGGATTTAAACTTAAAAGCTTCTTGAACTGAAGGATGCCCAAACAACATGTTTTCATCAACACATTGTTGATGTGTGATGGCTGGGGATTCATGGAGAGAGATACCTCTGATCTGCTGAGTATGAAGAGCATTCTTTATTAGACGTCCTAGCCCTTCAGCCATTAACACAAAAAGAAAGGGAGAGAGAGGGTCTCCTTGGCGAATGCCTCTGAGAGGTGGAAAGGATGAGAGGGAATGCCATGTACTAAAATGGAGAAAAAAGTAGAGGAGACCAAATTCATTACCCATCTGACCCAGGTAGGAGATAAACCAAAGGCAGTAAGCATTCTTTGCATGTATATCTAGCTTAATTTGTCAAAAGCTTTTGAGAAATCAATTTTGAGAAGCATACATGCTTTTCTGCTGTGCTTTAAAGAATGAATGATCTCATGTGTGAGGATGATGCCGTCAATGATTTTCCATCCTTCTATGTATCCCGATTGTTCTGGCGATATTAGCAAGGGAAGCAATGGCTTTAGACAAGAGGCTATGAAGTTGGATATGACTTTGTAGATTACATTGCAAAGAGCTATTGGCCTAAATTTGTCGAGAGTTATAGAATGATATTCTTTGGGTATGAGTGCAATAAAAGTGGCATTTAGAGATGGAAGCAACCAATGTAAAGTTTTGTATTTTTCTACAACCTGCCAAACATTTTTTGGCATTATGACATAGTTTTGGCTCTATGACATAGGTGTTCTCCTTGATGGCAACTCACTCAAATGGCAGATCACAGTACAGGCTCTCAGAATGAAAGAAAATGAGGTATATGTAGGTCACTCTTAACAAAGTCGCATATACACGCGGGATTACCAACCAAAAGGCGCATATATGTATGCACGCAGTTTCATGCAAAGAAAAGTGCGTACATGAGGGAAAACTTATGTTTGGTCCATGGTATTAAGTTCGACATATTTGAACCTAGGGTTTTGGTCCTTGGTATTGCATCCAAAGTGTTGAACCCAGGTATTGGGTCCCTAGTATTGGTTCTCAATGGTTTTGGACCATGGTTTGAGGAAGGCCTAAGACTATAAAAAGGAAAGGAGATCATTTGGCAAGGGCATTGACTCAAGCATTGAATATCTTAAGAGGAGTAAGACCTGGAATACTGGCGATTGGTTTGTGGTGTATAGCAAGATCTGAATCAAAGAGGAACCTGAGCGTTTCAAGATGGATAAATATTATTGACTGGTCGAGATCTTAAGGCTTGAATAGTAGTATCATTGTGTGATTTTGATTTGTTATAATTGATGCATGATTAGATCTATAAATCTGATAATCTGGGTATAACTGATGTCTGATTAAGTGAAAGGGTAAATTATCTTTTATAGATCTGTATGCAGGTTCAGCACAGTAGAGGCACGTATACACGCGGGTTTAGCAAGTGAAGGTAGCGTATGCACTGGTTTGCCTTAATACAGCTGCATATGTACGCATGTTTCTGCATATTGAAGTAGCATACGTCTCATGAAATCTGTTTTAGCTACTTCTATTTATTGCTGCAGTATTTTGGGTTCAAGATTGGTGTCTGGTTACAGATATTATTTTCTGGGTATATAGCATATAGATAAGTGATTGTTTGATTCAGTACTAGTTTGTACAAGGAGATTGGTTGATGCAGATATATTTGATGTTTGATTGATGTTATTCATGGATCCAGTCTGAAAATTGATGAAACGTGGTCCCTAAAAGAAAGAGAAAGTTCCAGCCTTCTGTAGGTCAGCACCTACGTACTAGTACATCAGCTAGTACAAGAGCTAAGGGGGTTGTAACTCCCTTCCAGGAGAAGATGGGGAACAAGAGAAAGTAGTATCCTTCTGTAGGTAGTAGCCTACGTACTGGTATAAGACCACCAATACATAAACATTGTAAAAATAAGTTTCTAATTAAAAAGAAGATAGAGACGAATTGCAGCAGGTTGTTTTCACCCACATTAGGTTTCCACCTTATATCTTATGTTCTTGTGTGTGACTGTCTGATCTATTTTTCTGTTGATGGTTACTGTTTATATGGTTCTAACACACAAATTAATGATCAACATCTGAAGAATAAATTAAATTATAAGTTTGCAAGTTAAACACGAGTTTCATTAACCGGAGTTACGTATACACACTGTTTTCACTAACTGAAGTAGCGTATACAAATCTTTGTATGAATTGAAAAATAATTTTCTTGATAATATTGATTCATCCCCCCCCCCCAGAGTATTATTTCCAACAACATCCACTTTGATGAGATCCCAGAATTTATGAAAGAAGTTGGAGGTAAATCCATCTGGTCCAGGGGCTTTCCCATCTTTGATTTGATTCATTGTTGTTTCAACTTCCTATAGAGTAACCGGTCTAAGTAGTAGTTGATTATGTTCTTCTGTGACGATTTTAGGGATGTGCTGAAGAATCTGTTCTATTGTTGGCTGTCTGTTGATTTGTGGTTCCTGATGAACGTTTTTGAAATGCTGAAGTAACTCTCTTTCAATATCATCATGTTGTTCCAACCTTTCTCCCTACTGATTCTGAATTTGTGTGATGTTGTTGTGCATTCTTCTCTGTATGGTGGTGCGATGAAATAATTTCATATTTCGCTCTCCCTCTTTTAGCCATTTTACTCTGGATTTCTGCTTCCAAAGGATCTCTTTCTTCTCTCTTCTTTTGTCCAATTGATTCTGAAGGTTCTGTTCTTTTTCGACCAAAGTTTCTGTCCTTCCTTCAGTAATTATTTTTTGCTGAATTTCCATCATTTCGTGTGCTAGAGCTCTTTGGGCTTGAAATATATTTCCTAAGGTCGTTGGATTCCATTGCTTGATATGTGCTTTGAGATGTTTGAGCCATTGTTGAAGTTGATACATTTTTTAACCTTCTGGGGGTATGAAACTTTTCCAAATGGAGATGACCATATTACTGAAATCCAAATGGGTAAGCCAAAATGCTTCAAAGTGGAAGGGTCTCTTTGTGGAGTTGTCAGGTCTTTGCCATTGCAGAGATATGGGCCAGTGATCTGACCCAGAAAGAAGAAAGATTGAGGCAGTAAAATCTCCTCCTACATGAATTGCATTGTCAGATAACAAGAAGCGATCCAGCCACGAGGCAATTTGCTGTGGGCCTGATCTTTTATTGTTCCAGGTGTACACTCCATTGGTAAACGACAGATCGATGAGCCAGTTATTTTGTATGAAGTCCTTAGAGTGGCGGCTTTCCATGTCTAGTTGGACCTGGCCTCCATTATTTTCTTTAAGTTTAGTGATCATATTGAAGTCACCCCCTATAATCCAAAGAGGATGGGCTCTAGTGGAGTTGATCCTAGCAATTGTGTTTAACAACGCCAATTTGTTCATAGCCTCCAGAGGGAAATATACGTTAGTGAGATGTCCATGAATATTGGTCCGAATAATATGAAAAGTTGCTTGAATGAGACTATGATTCACATGAAAGTGAGTGAGAAAAATCACTTGTGTATGCCATGTGATTACCAGTCCGCCTGAAGCTCCCAAAGCATCCACTGCTACTGACTGACTTCCTAGCCAGGCTTTTGAGAGAATGGTGCTTAGGGTATTACTCTTACATTTTGTCTCTTGCATGAAGAAAATTTGAGTTTTCTCCTATTGTATCATGTTTTTTATCATTTTGTACTTCACAGGGTTGTTTAACCCTCTTAAGTTCCAAGATGTGAGCTTCATGGTTCAAGATTGGGCAGCGGCCTACAGTACTTTGTTAACTTGGAATATCTCCCTGGCTCCACCAACATTTCACCAATGATGATGATTCTTTGCAGATCTGTCTTTCTTCCTCGTTTCTTGGTATCTTTGGGGATGTTTTTCCCATCCCATTGACTGCTCGATTGGATCCCTAAAGTTCGCTGCTGATATGCTCTAGAAAGGATTACCTCCAAACTTTCTAGTTGTCTATCGAGATTTTATCAAACGTTTTCCTTCTGTAGGCTTGCTCAAGGCTGAATATATCTAGATCCCCAATGTCAATACTTTCAGGGTCCTCTTCCATATGTTTGGGCTCATTGCTTTATGCTATTATGTCATTTGAATGAATTGGTTCTTGGAGAAATATATCCATTTCCATTTCATTGTACCTCGATTCAGATTCCTTGGTGGGCTTGGATTTTGGGCTAGTCAGGGTCTGAGATGGCTTCGGGCCTTTCCTTGTGATTGAGGGCTGGATTACCAAAGATGGCTTGAGTATAGCTTCGATGTGGGTGGAGGGTTCAAAGTCATTCGAAGTTGATTGAGCTAAGATGTCAAAGTTGTTGCTAGTGGAGGGTAAGGTTGAATTGGCTGTAAGATTTTTGGATCCTGAAGTAGACTTTTTGTGGTGCTTTTTCCGGGTGTTGACTTTAATAAATCCTTCCTCATCAATTTTTTCTGAGGTGGTGTTGGTTTTGGGGTTTACATTTAGGGGGCAGTCGCAGAAAAGATGACCATGTGCATGGCATTTTCTGCATCTAAAACGAACATGTTCATAGCCTAAAAGATGAATCCATTCAAATTCATCGTGGTATAGACTTAACGAGTCCAGGAGTGCCTTGTCTAGATGCATGTAGACATAGATGCGAACATAAAAAGTATACATTCTTAGTTTCATTTCTTTGGCTATCTTTATGAAGTCGTCCAGACCATTTCCAATGTCTTTTAATGATTCTTCATCCCAGTACTCTAATGGAAGGGAAACAAGCAGATCCAAACAAGCACCCAGCTAAAATCCTCTTTGTCTGGATTGAATATTTTTATCCAATCTCTAAGATACAAGCTTGCAAAGTTGAAGAAATAGGGGCCGCCGTCTAGGACTCTGTTACGGTCTTCTATGCAGTTGAAGACTGCCGTAAAGAAGCCTTGAGATCTGAGCTACAGGGTGACATGTCCTTTAGGTTTCCATTTGGCCGCAACCCATCCCCACAAGGCTTTCTCTGTCGGCCAGAAGCCGATAAATTTCCCTACGAGTGTGGTCCTTCATAAATTGGATTTGGGCATTGATCCGTTGACCAGGTAGTTCTATCTTGGGTCGCTCTACTGCAATAGGTTTGCAGGTGGCCGAAGTAGCTTTGGGGACCTCTCTATTCAATGCCAAATTTTCTTGTTGTTGAGTCTCAGGCATTGCCTCCACGTCTTGTGGTGATTTTTGTTTCCCTTACTCTGCTGCGTCAGTCTACTTTGCATTGTTGATGGGTTGTACCATGTCAAAATCCTTTTCAGTCCCATTGTGAATTTGTGCCTCATTGCTGCCACTAGGGGGAGGCACCGCGTCCCCCCTGAAAGGGTATCCATAGCAGTGGATATGATTGCTGAGTAGTGCAGTTGCCAGAGATGTTGAGTTCTGCAGTTCTGTCATTGTTCAAAGAGATCAGGCTACAGAGCTTACTCGAAACCCTAAGCTGCAGAGCTTACCCTCCACTCTGATGGAGAAGTATATAAATTATGATTAACTAAAACTTTAAATTAATCCTTTAAAAATATTAATAATAATTTAAAATAAAATTATAATTTAGTTAATTTTATTATTTATTATTATTAAAATCTTGATAAAAAGAGTGGTTTATGTCCATTTTCCCTTGAAGGTTGGCACATTAATTGTTCGTTAATCTAATTATTTATATTATGGTCATAAATAAAATATGCTAGGATACTTGAGTCATCATTTCTACATGAACTTATGGAATTTCAAATGCTAACAACCTTGCATCTCTAAATCCATATTTACTTTTTCACATTTATCTCATACAATTATGAAATTACCATGTAAACAAATGACACCATCTGGATAAGTGGATTAAAAATGTTCACATTCACCTAATATTATTATGAAATTACCATCCAAATCATCAAATAAAAAATGACATCCTATGGGTACACCTTGTTAATAAAAATTGCATCAAAGCATGTAATGCAACTAATGACAGTTTTGTTCCTCTTAGATTCTTTATAACTTTTTGTATTAATAAGAATATCCTCACATGCAAGTGACTGTTTGCCATAATTTTAACATGTTTGGAAAATTTATGTGTAACTTTGTGACAAAACAATCCCTCCAAGCACCTTTCATGGATAATCCCTCACAAGGACCATATCAACAAATGCATGCCACTCTCTTAACGAAACTTCAAAATCAAATCATGATTTGTTTTTTCTCATTGACATAAAGTATTTTTTTTATTTGTTGAACAAGATTTCCAAAACAACCCTTTGAATTCCATTTTCTTCCATGAACATCTTGTAAATAATGACAAAGGCTAAATAATCTTTTAGAGTTGAAGAAAATAATATCATAGAATCATCCATTCAAGCTCTCTACAAGTGTTTTCTCATATTCTTTTGCAAAATTGTTTTGCAAATTGTTTGCAACTCTCTATTGAACCATCTATGCCAAGGTTCCATGATTGCTTTTTTGTATCAACATAATCACCATATGCATATGGAATTGCTACAAATCACAATTCATGCCTATCACCAAATCCCTCTTTATCACGAATATCTATATATTGAACATTATATTTGCAAGTATATATAACCAAATTAAACTAAAAACATCCTTGCCTTATCATACCATGAGTCATTCCTCATTTTTCCACAAAGTCAACATGGAAGTCACTTATACAACAAGCCCTTCAATGATTTTTTTTTGATAGCCATTTTAACTCCACGGATTTGAAGAACTTGAGGAATTTCTTGTGGAGCAATAAGTTAACTATTTCTTTTTAGTAGAACTTTGCAACCATGAATATATTTGTTACCAATTTATCAACATATAATAATTTGGGTATGCTTTTGGAGTATATTTTTGGAAGCATATGATGCATCGCAAGCTTAATATGGCCATTGCAATGAATACTTATAACATTAAGTACATTTTTCAAAAATATAACAAAGCTATTTTCATTACCAACCATTAATGAAGCTCAATGTCTAAAAACTGCTATCAATCTTTTTATTTCAAAGACCCATTGACTGCATTTAGATCATCGATTGAATCGTATGTTGTTTTTACTCTTTCATTCTAAACATTTTTGAGCTTTAAAAAGAGAGAAATTGAAGCCCCAACTTTTTTCAGTCTAGAAATGTGGCATAAACCACAAGATTAATCTCTAAACTACGATCTGTACTTCCATTGAGTATCAATGTGGCATAAACCACAAGATTAATTTCTAAACTACGATCTGTATTGTATCAATGAAAAAATGACTTCAACATTTTCACATCTTGGACCACATCAAAATACTTAGATATATTAAAAAAAAATTGAGTCATCTTATTTGGGCTTACAGAGGTGTCAATTTCGCAGGGATAGCCAACTGTTGGAATCATGTTTTGAGGGTGGAAATGGATTCAGCATCATCATTCCACCATTAAAAACCATGAGACACATAAAATCTAAGCTTGACAACTGAGATTTTCCTTTTCCAAACAAAAATACAGTGTTTGTATAAAAACTAAATAAAAAAAAGTAAAAAGGAATATTCCCCATCAAATTTAACCCGGAGTTGTGGAGATTATTTTTCTGTATTAGCAAACTCCACGGTTGTCATCCCGACTTATCCTAAATTTGAGATTTGAAGAGACGGACTTTGTCGAATTGTATAATATAAAAGATTTGGAATGGAATTTGGTACTTCACATTTCCGAGTAGTTGTAAATGATGTTTATCGTATAATATACAAGATTTGGAATGGAACTTTTTACTTCACGTCTCCAAGTAAGTTGAGGCCTATTCTACTTCAAAATTCTCCTCATGAGACCTTCAGTTTGACTTAATGTATAGTTGCCTAAGGATAAAGCTTCATCTCTTTTAATTTGATGGGGTAAGATTCATAAACAGTGGGTAGGAAACCATAATGAGACCTTCAGAGTTTGATTTAAGGTATAGTTGCCTAAGGATAAAGCTTCATCTCTTTTAATTTGATGGTGTAGGATTCATAAATAGAGGGTAGGAAACCATAGTGATTTAACAATTCATTAGACTATGAATGACCTCATTGGTCATCATATTACTAGTCTTCACCTTCGTTCCCTTGGTGGTTAGCAATGACATTATCAATTTATCCTCTTGGCTTTTCCTTTTGGTGCATCTTATATGTCCCTTTTCCCCAAGGATAGCATCGATTATTAAATCCATGGGATCTTAATGTTGGATACATGGATCAACATTTTAAATCTATATACAAATATAGATCCACATAGGATTCACCATGTAAAGAGATCCTTCAAACATGGAAACGGATCCCATGTTGTTGAAATACAGGATGTGCCAACTCGCTGTCACACGTCATATCCTAAGTCAAGGATATTTTCCACATGTTTGAAACATTGAGCAGTACCTATTCAGCTAGATTACTTATCACTAATTTATAGGTTTTATTATTTTACTTCCCCAACCCCCAAAAAATGAAAAAAAAATCTTAAGTGATTACAGAAATCTCTCTCCTTGGATTAAACCCTAAGTTTTCACTTTTATTTGGGCACTAGCATGAATAAGGTAGAATAAGTCCATTGTGTAATGTTTGTGGTTAGCAAATCAATGTAATATCTAAGGAGACTTTGGTCTCACCCTATTGTTTTCACTGTCCAAACTTTATTGTTCCTCATTGAATTATTTTACAACAACACTTCATTGATTCCCACCATAAGCACAAAGAACCCTACATATGATTAAAAAGATCACAAGAATAATTAAGGTTTCTGAAATGAGAGGTTTTAAGAATCAAGACTAAATGTATAAGTCACATGGCAATATCATCTACAAAATACATGTAACATCTCTACCAAAGTCATGACCATAACTTTAACCTCACCAAAATTTATATAAAAATCTAATATTTTATAAGTGAAATAATTTTATCAAATATGGGAAAAAATAAGTTAAAAAAAATCTAATAATTATTCTAAAAAATAGGAAAAAAAAAAAAAAAAATTAATTAAATCTAATAATAATTAAATTTGACTCCTAATACTTTCATGTGAATAAAATTTATTTATCCCATATTTACTAAATCTTTATATTTCAAATATACAATTATATATATAAACCATGAGTCAAATAATTACGAATCAACAGCCCATCTTCCTGAAACATAATGTTCTTAATCACAGGATTCTATGCACTTTACCAAATCTTCAGTCTAAGAGGTGTTCAATGTACTCCTAGACCCTCATCATAATGAAGACAAGACTCACATTTAACCATCCTGTAACAGACTCCACTAAAGGAAAATTGGATACATCCACGTGTATCAGTATTTTTATAATTATAATGGTCAAGCTTCATTACAAATTTCCCTTGGTCTAGTCGAGAGGAATTTTCAATGGACGACTCCTATTATTGTGTGCAAGCAAATTTTTAACTGTATATCGGTGAGTTTAAAGTTTTTTAAAGATTTAATTATATAAATGTAGCAAAAACTATTAATATTAATTAAACAATTGAAGAAATTCAGAGAACAATCATCCAAACATATATAAACCCTAATTTTCCACTGTATATCGGTGAGTTTAAAGTTTTTTAAAAATTTAATTCTATAAATGTAAAAAAAATTATTCATATTTTTTCAGGAAGAAAAGTATGATATATTTATAAAAGAAAATTATATATTGCAAATGTAAGAAGTATATGCAGAAAAGTGGACCTAGCCATTTACAAAAATCTCCAAAAGAAATATCCAGAAAAGCCTTCTAACAGGACAGCAGACAGATCTCAAATATAGCCCCCAAAAAAAAAACAAATAGAGCCCAAAAAACCAATATTTACCAAAAAAAACAAAGCAACCAGCAGAAGAGACACCAATGCACCAAACAGACAAGCATCTGAGGATAGAAAAGGATAGAAAAAAAGAGCAACAAACGCTAGATCTGTCCGCCCAAAAGGAAGAGAAAGACAATTGAAGAAATTCAGAGAATAATCATCCAAACATATATAAACAATCAAGAACTTCTATTCTCATTTTTATTATTCTCAGCAATATTTAAAATACATAGTCTTGTGCCTTTGGCAGTTCTCTCTGCAATAATCAACACGCAACACTGACAATTGACAACTATCACAAATAAATATTCTTCTGAATAAATAAATGTCTATCGAAACAGACCTTCAGGAATATATTTATTCATGTAGGGTAGATTTACGTCGACTTCATATTGATACAGGTTGAGTGGGCCTAATGGTTAAGAGCATGTGTTTCCTCCTAAGAGGTCACAGGTTCAAAACCAAAGGGGGGTAGAGTATGTATGCCTTCGTAGACTTAGTAGTCAAATCGCTGCGCGGAGGTGGGTCCCTTGTCCCACAAACAAGGGGGTCTCATACACCAATTTGGTGTCTGGCTTGGCTGTGACCTTAAAAAAATGGACATTGTGCTTTTTTATAATACCCGCAACCAACAAGAATGCTGTAATTTATTTAATAAAAAATAACTACAACCAAATTCCAGATTAAAAAGGGCAAGGCACAGAGGAAATGATCAGGTGAAGAAATATATCCAACAAAGAATAGGTGAGTCTGAAATCCAAACCAATAACCTTGGAAATTTGTGAAACAAGAAAAGCATAAAAAGCACCCATACTGTAGTTTCTGATAATGAGTATAAAGAACAAAATGAATTAGATCAATTGGCAATAAAGTCACACTCAAATATCAGGGCCTAGAAATATTTCTAGCAAAGCATAGGTATGCAAGAGAACTAAATCAAGACCCTGGTATGCTGGGGAAATTGTGAAACGAGGGGACTCAAAAGCTAACTTTACACTTTTCAAAGCCAGGGTGTAGTTTCTGACAACAAATTTAAACAACAAAATGATTCAAACTTCAAAAAACTGACCAAATTGTGAGAAAAATACTATTACACGGAAAATTTCTACATGATAAACTGGCAAATGAGGGCAGGGTGCAGGGTGGTAGAGCACACAAATAACAACAAAGCAGAGAAAATACTTTTTAGTAACATTTTTATTTATAAATATTATTGAATGAAATTATGACCAGATTATATGCTAGTATGCTAGATAGACTAACAATGTCCACACTGACGTTCATAATATTTACAAATGTTTCATTATAGAAATAGACTAACAGTGTCCACACTGACGTTGATAATATTTACAAATGTTTCACTATAGAAATAGAGATATTTCCCAATTGACTAAAGAACAATGAAAATAATTAGCTTTCCCTCAATCTACCGTAGAAGAGAAACGTCAATGTTAACAACAGGTTAACGTTAATGCATAGAAGTGATTTCCTTACCATATACAAATGGATGTCAAGATGCAATAAAGTGTATATATATATAAAACAAAGGTTGAAAAGTAGGTTTAAAAAAAAAAAATTTATTAAAAAAGTGAAATTGGTTGAGAAATCTAGGATAGTTATATTAAGGTGATTTTTCCTATTTTGATAACTGTTTGTAATGTTTTTTTATTTAATTTGATGTACTTGTAATTTTTCACTTGATTATTATTGTACTCTTATCATCAAATAACTATCAAATTATGAAGATCTACGAGATAAGAGGACACAAAGTATAAGCTGCTAGCCAGGACCAAAACCTCTCCTTCCAGAGGAAAACCCACAAGAATTTTTCTCTTTTTATAAATTATTCAAATAACAAATTCCAAGAAGTAAGACTCAATACAAAGACCCCTCCAAGACCAAGCCAAACTTTTCCTTAATGAACTTGCTTCATGCAAAGTCAACCCAAATCAAAATTGCTTCACAATTGTTGCAACTTCTCCTTCAACCTCAATTTCGGACCTGTAATTTTCAGCCTAAATCTAGAAACCCTACTTTGCACATGTGGTTGGTATATGGTAAAATAAGTCTCATTTCTCCTTTGCTTGGGGATTTCCTTTCTCCTTAGCAACTCAGGCTTCAAACTTGATCGTTATGAACCCAAACTTCGGCTTCTCTGGGCTAGTCTGCAATTCGGTCTTGCTGCAATAAGTTGATGCCCTAACTCTTTCACACATGTGGAAGATTGTAGCGCAAAAACAATTCTCTAAAATTTTGTTTGTCTTCATTTTATTCTCCTCTCCTTCACTGGTTATTCTTATCCTTCTTGTAATGAGCTAGATGGATACTCCTTTGATGAGGTTGAGTTCTTCCTTATATATAGGATTCCTTGTGTTGCTCATCCTTCTTGTAATGAGCTAGATAGATACTCCTTTGATGAGGTTGAGTTCTTCCTTATATCTAGGATTCCTTGTGTTGCTCCAACAACCCTAATGTGGTCGACTAATCTTCTTGTAGGCTAACTTGATCTTGGGGGGAGTCTTTTGACACATAATAAATTTCTTTGACTTGATACATAATGCCCAATAGAGTCTTTACATATGACAATGTCTTCTTTGACTTCATGACAAAGCCCTAGATGTACACAATGGATGCTGGACCTATAAATAAAATGACCTAGAACATGAAACCAATGCTATAAATATGATAATAATAATTTTCTTTTCTCTTTACATCAAATACATAAAATCAATAAGACATTATGAAAACTGAAATAGCCACATTTTCCAACAAAATCAAATATAATAACTTTGATAAACCAAACAAAACTTCTTACGTTTTCACGAGATAAAATACAAAGTATTATAATATATTATTTCAAAAGTTTCAAAATGATAAATTATTCCACGAAGACATATAAGAACAATGGCTAGGTTTAACCTATAAGAACAAAGGCCACAATAAATGTTTGTGAATGTTTGGGCACAAAATTAGTGTAGCCTATACAATTCAATTTCAAAAGTTGATGAGTTGTTCAGTTTAAACATTCATCTTTTGGTAACCAAAATCAGAGTTTAGTAGTGATGTGTTGCATATATTTATCACTAAATTTAAAGAGTAGGACCAAAAAAAACTAAACTTATAAGGATATTTAGTTTATCCTTACACCCTGTTTTTAAAAAACTTATAACAAAAATATATAGTTCATCTTTATAGCTTATTTGATTTAACGATATTTGATTTAAATGATGCCAAGGCAAAAATGATATAGGTTATATGTAAGATTTTTTGGAAGGTTTTTTTGACACTTTTTTTGGTCAAAATTGCGGAGAATCTTGCAAAGATTATCTGGAATCACAAGTTTGAATTGTGAACTCTTCATAATCCAAGTGCCTGAGAGATTTTTCATAGTGTTAAATTCATATATCTAGTCAAAACCCAGTAAAAACCATAAAAATGAAGATTTGAACAAAAAATTAAAAATCACTCAATTCAAATAAAAATATCAAAATGTCTAATAGTTAAATAAAGCCAAAAAATAAATTAAGACAATGGAATGTAAGTTAATTCCCAGAGTCTCATGACCAAACAAATGCATTGCGAGATAATAGTCAATTTATCCATTATAAAACTCTCAAATGGATAAATGGATATTCAAATATGCTCACAGATTTTGAAACAAAGCATTTCACCGTAATTTAATTTCGATAATAAAATAATTACTAAATTTTATTTATAGACTATTTTCTTTTAATTCTAGACGTTCTAAACATGTAAAACTTTTTTTGATTTTATTAGCTGTACGCAGTGGTAGTCCCTGCCGGCTCTGAAATATTTATATGGTCTGAAATCCTTATAGGTAAGATTTAAGACAAAAGACTAGTTAAAAGCAATAATAGCAATCCATGATGAGATGAGCTTTGGGAAGATAATACCTGCCAGTTTTTATATACACACGTGCAAAGGCAGGGATAGAGTGATTTGTAGAATTTTCAGAGATAGGGTGATTTTTAGAATTTTAACCCATAGTGATTGTGATTATAATTTAAAATTTTCGGTGATTTTATTAACAATTATGCGATGATGGAGAACTCAACCTTCCAGCAAAAATACTAACTTACCTGAACATACTAGCCATCTAGCAATTTTACCAGATCATCGAGCCTTGTAATATTGTGATAAACATGCAGCGAAACTTATTGCATGTAGACAGTGAGCTCATGTAAATGGCAAGGAATTAAATATTGCAACCTTAAATATGCAACTTCAAGGATGCATATTAGAAATAGATTCAAATTAAAATAGAAACATTAATATTCCCAAAAGGAAATAAAGAAAACTCCAAAATTACATATTTTTTCAGTGTCACCAGATTACTTCAGATGTTGGTGCATGTTACAGCAAGTTTGAAAGTTAAGGGATTAAATGTACTGTCATCAACATCTAAAACAAAAGATGGTAATTATAAATGAATATACACATCAATAGTTCGATAGCGTTTATATCATTGAAGGGGAAGGAGATTAAAAAAAAAAATTGTTAAGTGCATGTTACAGCAAGTTTGAAAGTTAAGAGATTAAATGTATTGTCATCAACATCTAAAACAAGAGATTGGAATTATAAATGAATATATATATCAATAGTTTGGAATTGAGGCTTCCGTGATTTGAATCAATTAGTGTGGTTCATTGTCAGGACAAGTTGGTTCGAAACGCCTTTTGACGATGAACCACACTAGTTGATTCCAAACGCGTAAACAAAACTCTTTTTCATGTGATTTACGCCAAAACTCTTCTTATAGCATTTATATCATTGAAGAAGAAGAAGATTAAAAAAAAAATTAAAAATTGAAGTTAGCTATATATCACAACATTTAGCAATTACACTATACATAGATGATATGATAGTCTCGACTATCATGTAATCACACTATACACACAAATGATATGATAGTCTCGGCTATCGAGGTACAAAGTCAATAAAAATACTATTTAACACATCCTCATACACACACGATTTGCCATTGACTATTTCAAGTTACCGTAGACCTGCATTCTAGACCTGCATTCTGGTGATTATTTAGGCATCTTTTATGATTTCATTTTTTATGAACCAAATCCATTGTGTAAACTAAAGTGGTATAATCATAGACAAGGTGCTCTTTAGTGGTATAATCACAAACAAAGTGGTCTCTCGTATGTTAATTTGATAACTTGAAACTAGTGAGATTTGATTTTATCAATATCGCTTCATATGCCCATAAATGAACAATCCAACATGGTACACAATACCGAGCCTAAGGGAGAGTGATACTTCCAAACGTTAGTTGATACAGTTTTCCTTTGTTATGTGAAATTGCATATAAAAGTTTAATCTCCCTAGGCTCGGTCATTCTCATCGATTATGTAAGCGATGGAATCTTTATCTAAACTAGTTATAATTGTTTTTTGGAATGTTTTGAATGTTTTTTACAAGACTGAATATTCAAAATTTTATATTTTGTATACTCATTCTCTGGCTATATCGAGAGTACTTCAGTTATCGATATTCAACTTTGTTGTGACTATGGAAGATATCTCATTTCTGATTCAATTTTCACCCTGAATAAAAAATGTATTAAGATAAACCACAATGAACATTTATTCCATGTATGGATACAGTAGGCGTTAGAAGCATAAATTTCAAAGATTTTTTATTTCAACCATGTTAATGATGCATAAAGAATATGCATATTCTTTGTTTCTTTTGGTGTTCTATCTCAATTGGGATATACAACAACCCCGTATTCCCCAAGGGAAATAAAAAACTAATGTTCATTTCTCATGGTGAAATTAAGAATACCAGTAACATACAAAGATAAGGTGTACTATCTAGTAAATTCCAGGCAACCCCGTATTCCCCAGGGAAAATAAAAAACTAATGTTCATTTCTCATGGTGAAATTAAGCATACAAGCAACATACAAAGATAAGGTGTAGGATCTAGTAAATTCCAGGCGAGGGGAAAGGAAATCAATAACTTCTATATCAATGAGGGAAAAAGAGATTAGCAAACTTTATATAGTTGTACCTTCCAAGCATTTCATAACAACTATCATTTACAGCATGGGTAGATAATTTGATAGGTACAAACACAATTTTGAATATTGATCCCATGCCGTGTAAACTAGAAAAAACAAAACAAAATTAATTCAATGCTTTAAATTTTTAAAAATGTAGGTGGTCCATACCTTTACGTGTGATAAGGCTTGAAGTAACATTGAGCAAATAGATGTATCCCCTCCAAGTTCTCTCTTCCTAGTATTGCGCTAATGGTGAGATAACTTTGTTGTGAAAGGCAACTATTCTTCACATACCATTTACCATCTCTACAGTTCTGTGGAATGCATATTTTTCACATACATTTTACCATCTCTTAATCAATTAACATGTTTGATTAGTTGGGTATGGTTGCTCTACATGTGGGCATCAACACCACTTATCCTTTTTACCATGACTTGTAACTAGTGTTTCGTGCCTTTGCCCAAACAAATACATGGCCCCACTATAGACAAATTCTAAACGTCAAATAGGGATAAGTTCCAAACACTGATACTTTCGGCTTGTACAGATGACAGTGCCCTAAATTTAATTCTAAAGAAGATGAATTTGGAATAGTTAACAAAACAAATAAATTAAAAATGCAATTTCCTTGCTCTCAAAAAATGAAGGAAAACTTTATGTTCAAAGAGACCTGCAACACAAGAAAAATCCCTCGCACACGAAAGTAACTAACTGAAACTAAAATTATCATTATGAGGGATCCAACTAAATCTTAAATAGATGGATATGTAGTAATATCATCTAGACAACAACCAAGTTTTGCAGGTAAGTTACCACCGATACCAAGTCTTTATGTTAAACATAATGACATGTGGAATGTAGTGAGATGTGGAACCCTAGTATCCATGAGTAACAACAAACACAATATGTGTCGGATGTCAAATTTGCAAACTATTAAGCACCCATAATTAGTAAGAGCACCCTTATATGGTATCATAAATTAATTGCATGAAGTTGTAATATGAATATTTAATGAAACTGGACCACCTCAACCAATGGATTATTTATATTGTCACCATAAAATTGATTAGTTGCAATAGTAATAACATAAGTGAAGCATTGAATGTCGAACATGGCTCAATTAAGCTGAGAAATGGATTGCAAGTGTCAATTATTTCAAGCATGGTTAGCAAACGTATCAATGAATTAGTACAAATGTGACAAACTCTTACTGTTACTTATAAAGAATTGTTGGACTGGAACAGGACCACACAAAAATGCAGTCATATCAAGACCTCTGGTTTGATAGGCGTTGATTATCATTTAGTGCCATTATCAATCACTCTACAATACATATACCCAAAAATTATCAGTAGTTTGTTTGCTAGTTAGTGGTTGTTGTTCCATTGCCAAATTTAGAAGCATAAAAACTAGAAATGGAGATAGAGTCAGTGGAGGTAACATAGACATATGCATCTAAAATCTCTACATCATTGCATCATTAGTCAATAGGGGTCCCTGCCGACCATCCAACACCTGCAAGCATTGTATGATTATTCAAATTAAGGACTACAAGTAGGAAACATCTATTTCTGAACAGAGACTCCTTCGACATCCCTTTGCTTCATAGACTAAGAGAGCCTAGGTTGAACAAAGTTCATAATAGGGTGCAGCGGATGGCTTCTTTTGCTATGTTACTTTATGGATGGAGAAAAATTGGAGAGCAACAGGTTACTTTCTAGATGAAGCGGCTTTGGAGAATGACAAGGATGGGTATGAGGAACACATGGAAGGAGAAAGATACACATCCATGGTCATGCTATTTTAGTGTGGACAAGTAGTCAACAGATGGGCCCACACAAGATATCTCATGTCACTTAATTTTGTGATCTCTACGATTTTTTGATGGTTAATGAAGGGTTGCGATAACTTGAGGTACGTGCATCGTTAATTCCAGCCATGTATTACGAATTTTCCTATTATCATTTTCCATCCATGTTCTCCTACGACACCCACACCATTTAGCAAGCAAGCCCTTAATCAAAATCAATAAGAAGAGGTTGCAAAGACTGTCTAAGAATCCCATAGGAAGAAGATCCACTGGTTTAGGGGCTATGGTAGCAACTGATATGGAGGTTGGATTGGAATAAAGGTGGAGGCATTAAGGAAACTTGTTGCGGTAATGCTAATGGATTAATTTGACCGGTTAAAAGATACAAGTATGTGGGGGAAAGCTCAAGGAGGTTGCATTGACCAGGTTATGGTATTTGGAGAAAAGGAAATATAAAAATCATGCAGGAGCTCTAGCAGAAAAACTGCTTTTAACCTTGCAACAGCACGCATTTATTAATATGGACTTTATCACTATGGAACTTAGGGATTCTGCAACAGAGGCTATAAGGGGTTCATATTTACATCTAGTCAACACAATGGAAGCTCCCCCATGATGATTCTTTGAACTTTCTTTCACTAGTATTTCCATGGACTTTGTGCCACTGTCTTTTGCATTACTCACCCTCCTGCTCTACTCTTTCTCCTTATCATCTTGGGGAACCACAACAGGCTGCCTCACAAAGTCTTCCTTAGATACCTACGTCTCACTGGAGATCTCCAAAGAAAGCTACGACTCAAACATCATTAGTAGCAGTGCATTAGGTAATTTTTTTTGCAATCTCTGCTTGTCTTCCTACCACTACCTCTCCTTGTATTATCTGGGCTTCCCTTGAGGTTGTGCCTTTCTCTAAACCTGTTTATGCATCCAAACCTTCTCGGAATAAATTGTGCAATGATTCCTCAGTCTCTTTTTATGTGCCTTCAGAGATTACAGAGGGTATTGCAGTCTCAACGATTTACTGTTGATTTCTAGTAGCATCGGCACATGCATCCCAAAGAACCCAGAAAGTGCTTTGGGAAATTCAACCCGGAGACAGTTTTATTAAAATAATTAATTATTTTTAACGGGACCCTAAGTATAAACTTAGGAAAATTGAAATAATTAATGAGTATTAATCTAACTATGGGTGTAACTTCTAGAAGAAGACGAGGATCAAGCAGAAATGATCTTAGCCATTGATTAGCTTCTAATCTGGGCCATTGAATGTCAATGAGGAGATTATTTAAGGAAGATTGAGCATCACTTGGAAGACACACAGAGAGTTGATCTGTCAGATCAAATTGCTGAAGCTAGAGGCAACGCAATGATTTGTAGTGATCATGCAAAGAGGTGCAGAGGGAGTTTTGGTTGGAGGATCTTCTTCGAAGTCAAGAATACTCGGCAGAGAGGTAGAGAGATGCACAGAGGAGGCAACGCAGAGGGCATAAAGGGTGACAAAGAGCCAGGAAGGGCTCACGCAGGCCCCACATAGAGCAACGCAGAAGTCTGAGTTTTCTTTGGAGGTTGACGTTTCTGAGCCGGGAAAGCTGGAAAAGGCTTCTGAGGGAAAATCAATTCTCAAATGAGTTGACGCAGTGCCCACGTAGGGGTAGGGCCAAAGCAGAAGTAGCTGTGGAACTAGTCGTTCAGCTGCTGGATCAACCGAGACTTGCAGTGTAGAGTGAGGTAATGTCACCAGTTTCTTCTGCAAAGTGATTTTCTCTGTAACTGGATTGTCAGGAGGGCATCCAGTAGTTGTATTCAAAAATACTTAACTTAATAATAAAAACCCTCAGATCTGTTGCACTGGTTTTCCTGCATTGGGTTTTTCCAAAAACCAGTGTGTCATTTGTGTGTATCTTTCTCTATTGTTCAGTTTCTTGTTTTGGCATATTATCTAATTAGTGTAGGCCGCATTGTATGTATTTCAATGTTTGCTGTGGGAAACCGCATATAACCTTTTCATGCAAATCTAACAAGTAGAAGAAATATCATCAATGCTACAACAGGAATTCTCAGGTTTAAGGAATTTTCACATGGTATCAGAGTAGTGCAGGTGAGACAAGAAGAACAATGACAGAGAACCCAGCGCTGAGCAGAGAAGGAGGTCAAAGTAGCTGCAGGAGGTAGCAGTTCGAATCCCCAGAGGGTTTTGCGCAGTCCAAGATAGGAGGGCTAAATTTCGAGGCAATCTCTCTCTCAGTGAGTCGACAAAGAAAAGGGCTTCCAGATCGAAATCTTGTCGTGGTAGAGGGAGGAGCGCTGAGCCTCAAGAGTGAGGAAGAGTTGGCGGGACGCATTTTTTCTGCAGACCATTTTTCTGGGCATAAATACGTCAGAAGATAGAAGATAAGCACAGTGAGGGAATTTTTCCTCAAAGATTTCCCACGAAGAAGTATATTTTGTTATTGCTTGAGGAATAGCAGTAAGAAACAGAGAGGAGCAATTCACCATTTTCGTGGTAGAGATGGAAACTTATGGGCTGAGAGATTAGGACAGGTTGGATGGGGCATCCAACTACGTCATCTGAAAGGCAAGAATATCATTCCTTATAGATGAGCACTCTCTCAAGACCTATGTCGACAGCGTGGTGGTTGTTCCCACAGATCAAGATCCACTAAATAACTACAGATCAAAAATGGCGAAGGCTAAGAGGATGATCCTAGATGAAGTAAAAGATCACGTGGTTTGTCACATTGCTAACAGAGGGACTGCTAAGGAGATGTGGGATGCCTTGGCAACATTGTATCAAGGATCTTCCAAGTAGCAGAAGATGTACTTAGAGAAGAAACTGAGATCTGCACAGATGTAGAAGGGGGAGCCCATAGTTCCATTCCTCATGAAGCTTCACAAGACCTGTGACGAGTTAGCGGTTGTGGTGTCTACACCTCAAGGATCCAAGTTGGTTACATTGGACCTCAATTCACTCTCAGATGTTGGGAAAAGAAGGAGGTCTTTGTCCAAAGTATCCTGGGTAGGGTGACTTTGCCAAATTGGGATGAAATGTGGGCCACCCTTAAGCAAGAGGAGCTGAGGAGAGACTTGGTCAAGCGTAAACTTGATGGAAGCAGCAACAATGGGTTGAAGCCCAAGGAAGAGGAAGAGAATTCATCCCTTGCATCCAAGGGGCAGCAGGAGCATCGGAGGTAGAAGAGGCAGGTGGGTTTATTTGGAGCAGTAGTTCGAAAGAGCTACAGATGGGAAGCATCCTTGAGAGGCCCACCCCTCGGATCAATTCCTTGCTACAAGAGCCCAGATCAAGAGCACCAAGATGGACAAAGTGTCAGATGGTGCAGAGGAGTGGTGGATTGACAGATTTAGTGGCTAGAACACTAAGCTTGAGTAGCGTAGAGCATAGTTGCAACAAT
>APFE030012760.1:0-52966 GCA_000404065.3 Pinus taeda
TTTGCACTTGAAAATTACTTATTTGACTGTTGTCCATGAATTAATTTTTTTTATGTGTTATAAACTTCTCACTTCTATGATCTACCATCCAGGGAGTCATCATGCCTCCAAAAGCCAGAGACACTGCATGGGATCATTGTGATATGATTGATGGCAAAATGATCTGCAAATATTGCCAAAAATCCATTCAAGGAGGGGGTATTAACAGGTTCAAGCAACACTTGGCTGGGATAGGAGGCCAGGTAAAGCCATGCGGAGCACCAAATGAAATAATAGGGCATATTAGGGCAGAATACCGTCAGAAGTTTGAGACTCGAGTCATTGAACCAATAGAGAAGTTAGTGACTGCAAAGTTTGGGAGTGGAGACTCAACCAAGTTACCAACTGAGTTTGATCATGATGACCGAGACTCATGAGAAGTTTCAACTTCAAGTGATAATGTTGATCACTATTATAGTATTACTATTATCATATATGTAGAGTCTAGACTGAAGTTTTGTAGTAGGCCACTGGCCCCATAGTTTGTAGGCTTTGTTTTTGCACTCTAGAGGCCATTTAGAGCCTCACTGCTTTTGTATTTTGTCGATGATATGTATTGCACTCGGTGCCATTTTGATATATTCACCTTTACATGGTATATAAATGAGCAATCTTTGCATATTTTGTCTCTATTGGCTTGGAATCATGGTTTTAAATCTTAAAAACAGTTTTTTCATTAAAAAATAATTATTTAATGTATTTTTCTAAAACCGGTTCGTTTAGACCAAACCAGTCCCGGTTAGACCAGTTCCGGTCGGTAAACCGGTTCATTAGGTGGACCGGTCCGATCACCGGTTCCGGTTTTAAAAACATTGACTACAACCTACAATCTACTACTATCTACATAATCATTCTATCATGCATGATGAAACATTTCAAAATTTAAGTAGCAATTAAACTTTAAAGACTAAAAGTAAAATTTAATAACACAATAAACATGAAAAAGTCATCAAAATTTAATTATAAATCCCAAATGAAGAGTCTAGAAATTAAGATCCTTGCGGGACTTGTCATCAGTGTAATGCATATCATAATCATTCAGAATCACTATTATTTACAGAGCACAAAAAGTATTACCATCCCGTCTATTTACCTTATAGCATTAAGCATTAAAGATGAGTTAGCCATTGTAATGTTAATTTCAGGAGTAACAAATGTTATGTACAAAAGTAATAATGTCATAAAGTGAAATAAATTATATATAATAAATTATGTTTATGTTAATGTATCCAAGGAATTAGTTGATTGGTTCCTAAAATGAATAATGGAACTTGCTATGTATATAGACAACAACACTAGTAATTTAGTAGCACATTGATATATCATATAGTCTCTCATGCTTGTCTCTTGCATATATTTAACATGGTATTTAAAGTCATGGTGATTGTGGCATAAGGAAATTTCAAAGATTCATGCTAAGAAAAGGTTTGTCACAGACATGGAGAAAGAGACAAGTTCAAATTGAAGACAAATTAATCCATGGAGTGTAGTGATTGTAAATTGTAAACATGAATAATTCAATAAAATTTAATTATAAATCCCAAATTAAGAGTCTCAGACTTCACCCTGTCGCTTGACTCTTACCTCACCTACGACCTTCGCTTGAGTTCTCTCAAATTTGTTTACCTTTGTCCTTGTGAATGGTGTTCTCTGTTCAACGATTACCTTTGCTCGTCGTCTCAGACTTCACTCAACTCTTACCTACAACCCTCACAAACTGTGTTTACCTGCAACCTTCGCTCAATCTTAGTGTTTACTTACAACCTTCGCAACCTGTGTTTACCTTCATTGTTGTGTCTCTATAATAGTGTATACCATCATTGTCCCCGTGTAGTGTTTTGTGAATGGTGTTCTCAGTTCAACATTTACCTTTGCTCGTCGTCTCAGACTTCGCTCAACTCTTACCTGCAACCCTCGCAAACTGTGTTTACCTGCAACCTTTGCTCAAGCTCAGTGTTTACTTGCAACCTTCGCAACCTGTGTTTACCTTCATTGTTGTTTCTCTGTAACAGTGTATACCTTCGTCGTCCCCATGTAGTGTTTTGTGTAGTATGTGATAGGTTTATTTTAATGTGTATGTGACAGGTTTAGTTTAATGTGTATGCAATAGGTTTAGTTTAATGTTATGCGATAGGTTTAGTTTAGTCGATAACTTTAAGTTGCGATAGGGTTTAGGTTTCAAAATTTGTTTTTAAATTTTTTGACTTCAAAGTTTAGGACTTAGGTTTTAAAATTTATTTTTTATTTTTTATTTTTTTAAGTTTAATGTGCTTGATATTGGGGGACATCTTAAAGTACCCTAAAAAGTCCCCAATTTTTTGAGGGACAGCCTGAAAGTCCCCGATGGAGTCCCCAGCCAATTGGGGAAGTTTCTAATGAGCTCCAAAGTACCCGGATCGTCGGGATGTAAGAAACGCCATAAATTTTGGTGGGGACGGGTCCCCATGCAACATAGATATATATATATAGGAATCCTCCTGACTATACTTGTGTTGACTACATTAAGGATCTGGAAACACTTACTGGGTAGTTGGCTGCTACAAGGATGTCACAAGTTCCTAAATAGTGGATCAATAAAGGACATTAATTCCCATTAAGAAAATATTCTGATATATCCATAGTATGATATTCATTATAAACCAATGAGAGGATCCTCCATAATTGTCTGAAGAGGTTATAACTAGATCATCTCATAAACATGGTGTGAAAAGTAAGCTTGTAAATTTATCAAGCTATAGTTTCTCTCATTTCAAGCATTTATATTAATAGAGTGAAAATGATTGCAGCCTATTATGAATTGAATCTTAGTATGATAATGCTTAATACAATGTTTAATTGCTTAGATAGAAGACTGGACGATGGCAGATGCAATAGCATGTCTGTTATATGTAGAAGAATGTGATCACTGGTCTCTTAACATGGATTATCATATAGTACCTGGCATCCCCTTGTCTGCGCTGCCCAAGATTAAAGAATATCAAAGAGAATGCTGTAGTAAGAATCTGTAACAGACAGTAAAAGAAACTATTTCATTGTTAGTCTATGTATATATATATATATGAACAAGATTGGAAAGTTTCATATATGAATTTGAATATGAAATCTAAATAAGTATGTTGGGTTCAAAACTTACATATATAGGTCCTAGATCCCATCTATATGCAACAGGTGCCACGATAAACCACAGGAAAATCAATGCCCATGTCTTCAGACTAACAGAGAAAATTGCCATCAACAGGACATCTACTCACCAAAGTAATTGTAAAAAAACAAGGTTACTCTGTCACATTCTTATGTGACAATCAAGAATGCCAACATAATCTCTGTAGTTGGAGAAAAGATGCACATCAATACCTGGTACTCTCAATTTGCTTTGCAAAAGAAAAACAAGATTCTTTTCCCACTGGGGTGCTGTTTCTGGAAGCTTAAATCGCTGGAGTTCCATAGAAAAAATTGAGAATTTATTAGCATCTACTAAATTCATGAATGCTTCATAACTTAACACCTCTGCACGACCACGTATATTGCGACAAGGAATAATTGTTCATTTCTAGAAAGAAAAAGAACAGATAGGATTGAAATTCATGAACCCAAAACATAGCAATTTCTTCATCAAGATTCTGCTGTTCGACAAATCTACTTAATACATAGCTTAAAACTTGTAGTAAATAAATCAAACCTCACCAAGTCATCTTCTTCATCTGCCTCTTTATCCTGTAAATGTTTTGCAGGTGGCTTAGGTGCGACAACAGCCAACAAGGAGTCTGCTAATCATCATTATTCAAGGACACAAGGCGCAATCAGCAAACTAAATCCATGTAACTTCAACTAAGTAACATAAACAGTAAACTAAAAAAATTGTTTAGCCTCAAACAAACACACTTTCATCTGCATATAGGGTATGCCTCCAGCACAATCACAGAATATGCAATTAACATATTCACTAGAATAAACCTTGGATGGGAAAATAATACTAATGAAATGCTTTTTCAATCTAAGAACTAATCCCTCTTCTCATCTAACCCTTTATTGTTGTAGTTAGGTCAAGACTCTACAAATATAGACCTGATTTCAAATTTCAAGTAGTATTCAGTGTTCATGCTCAAAGACTAAAGTGATCCACCATATATAAATGTATCAATCGTAGCTGGAGAGGTTAATTCAACCAGTTGTTGACAATGCTGCAGGGCATTTCGATAGTTCTATGCCAGCAGGTGGCCAGTTTGAATCACCCTAAGTGAGGTGCACTAGTCTACGTGATGCATTCACTAGGGATGCCATCCACAAATATGGGGAAGCATCCGCGGGTTTCCCTGAAAGGATTTCCTTGGCGAAAAAAAAGTAATGTATTAATGGTATAAACTAGTGTTGAAATTTAGGTAGCTCAGAAGTTATTTCCGAGGGGAGAAAACCCACAAAAAGGAGTTTGTTGGGCAAAGTACCCAAGTGCTGGGGTTTTGGACCCAAAGTTGTGGGCTTGGAACCCAAAGTAATTAATATTAAATTATAATTTGTTGTCGAGTGGTTAAGTGAGGGTTTCTTGAAGGACAAAGAAGAACCCCAAGACACTCACACAAAAGTATAAATAGAAGGCCAATGGAGAGGCCTAATCACAAGTTTGAGGACTTTGAGCTTGTGGAGAGAAGAGGTTAAAGGACCTAGCTGCATACAGTCTTAGAGAGGAGAGTCGCAGCCAAGACTAGGAGCCAAGTTCAGGAGTTATTTCTGTGGGAGGAGGACCAAGTAAGGCTGAAAGCAGATACACTGCTAGAGATCAGGCCGCAGACCTGTTTTGGTAGGCCGCAACACGTCAAAGATCTGTTGAAGGTCCAATTGATAAGATTGTGGGTAGGTCTGTAGCAGTGTACACCTGGTAAGGACCACCCGCAAGCAGGACTGATTTATGGTTTTGAGGTATTGCTGAGCAGGACTGAAGGCCGAGGGCCGCAGGCCAAGCTGCGGCTGTAGTTGCTCACAGGATTGAAGGAACAGGTCTGAGAATGATATCCAAGGGCTAGAACAGCTGAAAGGGGGTTGGTGTATGTTAGTTTTTGTAGCATCGGATGTGTTCTAGCCACGAAATTTGGTGGAGAGGCTAGAATACATGTATTTTCCAAAACCCAAAAATCGTTTCTGGAAATTCCACCTAGAGTGACTTAATTAAAATAATTAATCAGTTTTTAATATTTCCAAAGTCTAAACTTAGGAAAAATGATTAATTAAAGGGTATTAATTATGTCATGGTGAGAATCTTCTAGAAAAAGACTTGGATCAAGTTCTAGTTAATCTTAGCCATTGATTAAGTTTTAATCGTGGTCATTGATGTCTAAACAAGAGATTATAAGAAGAAACTCGATGGGGCTTGAAGAACGCACACCACCAGTTCAATTTCACTGGCAAATCGATTTCCCAAGTAGCAGCGTTGAGTTGCCAGAGAGAGAGCTAGAGAGCTCGAAGCAGTGAGAGAGGGGCAGGGATGGTAAGGCCGAAGGAATTTTTTCCAGTTCCAGTGAGTGCACTGTTGAAGGTCCAGTTGATGAGATTGTGGGTAGGTCTATAGCAGTGTACACCTGGTAAGGACCACCCGCAAGCAGGACTGGTTTATGGTTTTGAGGCAGGGCCGAGGGCCGCAAGGCTGAAGGTTGAGGGTTGTAGGCCGAGCTGTTGGTTGTAGTTGCTCGCAGGATTGAAGGAACAGATCCAAGAATGATATCCGAGAGCTAGAATAGCACAAAGGGGGCTGGTATATGTTAGTTTTTGTAGCATCAGATGTGTTCTAGCCACAAAATTTGGTGGAGAGGCTAGAATACATGTATTCTCCAAAACCCAGAAATCGTTTCTAGAAATTCCACCTAGAGATGACTTAATTAAAACAATTAATCAGTTTTTAATATTTCCTAAGTCTAAACTTAGAAAGTATGATTAATTAAAGGGTATTAATTAAGTCATGGTGAGAATCTTCTAGAAAAAGAATTGGATCGAGTTCTAGTTAATCTCAGCCATCAATTAAGTTTTAATTGTGGTCGTTGATGTCTCAATGAGAGATTATAAGAAGAAACTCGATGGGGCTTGAAGAACACATACCAACAGTTTGATTTCACTAGCAGATTGATTTCCTGAGTAGCAGCATTGAGTTGTCGAAGAGAGAGCTAGAGAGCTCGAAGCAGTGAGAGAGGGGTAGGGATAGTAAAACCGGAGGAATTTTTTCCAGTTCCGATGAGTGCACTGCAGAGAGGTAGTAAGTGCCATAGAGAGGCAGCGCAAATCCACGCAGAGGTAGCGCAGTGCTTTAGAGGGGATTCCATATTTTGTTGGGGCGAGGCAGTGATTCAGTGTCAGAAGCCAAAGAGAGAGTTCGAAGGCCAGGAGGATCCATCTTCCAGACAGCGGCTGATCAGATAGTAAGAGGGAAAGCAGTTCCGAGTTGTGAGGACACACTACTATGTAGGCTGACACAATCACTATGCAAAGGTAGCAAAGAGTAGCTCAACTTGAGCCAACGTCAGTGTCAGATAGCCTATGGGAGTGAGATTTTTCTCACTAGATTTATTGTCAATCATTTCTCTGTATGGATTGGAGCATCCATAGCCTTGTACTCAGATTTACTACTGCATAATATTAAAATTTGGGTTTTTCCAAGGATTTAGTCCAAAAATAACTATGTATTTGTGTGTGTGTGTGTGTGTGCATCTATTCTTCCAGCATTTTTATTTCTTCCGCAGTATTTATTTTGTGAACTTGTGAAGGTTGCAGAGTATTTGTTTCGATATTTGTCATAGCACACAGCAAATAATTTGGTTAATTAAATTAACAAATAGAAAAAATAACATCAATTGTTGCAATAGGCTTCGGGGTTAGCCGAATTTTCGCATGGTATCAAAGCACATGTCAAAGTCATAGAGCTTAGTTGCAAACTAGAAAAAGGAGCTTCAAAGCACTGCGTAAGCAGCTGTTTGAAACCCCAGGGGCTACACAGTCTCTTTGGCCGGGAGGGTCAATTTTTGAGGAAAACTTTATTTCTTTGAGAGGGTCGACAAAGAATAAATTTTCCAAATCAAAGATTACCAGAGGCAGAGGGAGAAGCAATATTTTCCTTGCAGAGCATATCTTCAGCTAGGACAGTTATTTTGCAGCAGTTTGTTGGTACAAAATAGCGTCAAGAGGAAGGAAGAGCACGCACTGAGGGAATTCTTTCCACAAGGAACTTTTATTCCAAAAGTTCGATTTTTCATTGCAGAGCAGCAGTAGTTGTGAGCAGATTTGCTCACTCCAGCAGGGAGTGCGTAGAGTCGATCAACAGTTGCGCACAAGAGAAGAGGAGTTCAACTTTTGCAGAGATGGCATCAGCAAGGCTGAGAGATCAGGATCGGTTGGACGGAGCCTCCAACTACGTGATCTGGAAGGAAAGAATTTTATGTCATCTAGATGAATACGATCTCAAAGCCTACAGCAATAACGTGGTAGTTGTACCCACGGAAGTAGATCAGCTGAAGGCCTACAAGAAAGAGATGGCGAAAGCAAAGAGGCTGATTCTCGATGGGGTTTGAGATCACGTAGTGTCTCACATAGCTGGCAAAGATACTGCCAAGCAAACATGGGAAGCTCTCGCTACGCTATACCAGGGATCTTCGAAGCAGCGGAAGATGTATCTTGAAGAGAAACTGAGATGTACAAGGATGCAGAAAGGGGAGAGCAAAGACCCCTTTCTCACTAGGATTCAAGATGTCCGAGACCAGCTGCCTGCAGTAGGGTCAGCACCCCAACCTACATAATTTGTACGGTTAGCTCTAAACAGCGTTTCCGAAGACTAGTAGGTCTTCGTCCAAGTATTTTGGGCAGAGACAAGTTGTCAAAGTGGTATCGAGTGTGGGTTGATCTGCAACAGGAAGAGATGGGGTGAGATTTGGTGAAGAGAACCATCACCAGCACCAGCACCAGCAGTGGGACGAAGCGAGTGAAGGAAGAGGAGAATGTGGCCCTCGCATCAAAGGGGCAGCAGGAGCAGCGCAAGAGGAAGGACATTTCCAAGTTCAAATGCTTCAAATGTGGTGAGCTTGGGCACTATAGCACCCAGTGTCCTCTCACGAAGAAGGACAAGGAGGAGAAGCAGGACCAGGCGGCATCTCATTACGAGATCGACAGGTTGTCCTCTAGAATGGAGAAAGAGTTTGCCATGATCACCGATATACCTCCAGGAGTGAGGTGGGGTGATTTGGTTTTGTAGCCCCATAGAGCTACAGGATGGGCAAGATTCTTGAGGAGGTCCACCTCTTGAATCAGAACCTTGCTACAGGAGTCCACAGTGTTTCAGTGGCAAGATGGATCAGTGGCAGATGGTGCAGTCAGATGCCAAAGTGACAGATGCAGTGGCTAGTAGCGGTTCGATACTAGGCAACATAGTGCTGAATTGGCAGCAGTACAGTTGGCACAAAGAAGAGTCAGCAGCAACGCAGAGGCTTTAGTGACAACGCAGAGACTAGCAGCGGTCAAAGACTCGAGAGATAGATGCATCATACTGATCACAGTTGATTCAGTATTTTAGATGTTTTTCAGCTGCAGTTGTTGCAATTGCAGCAGCAACAGATGGAGAGGGAGTTGCAGTGCAGATGCAGTGTTGGCAGCAGTTCAGCAGGGCTAGCAGCAACACAAATGCAGTGTATATCAGATTTGCGCAGTAGTTGGTGGGCAGCAGCAAATAGACATCAGCAGCATGACAAGAGGTGGTGCAGAAACAAGGTGTTGCTCCAGTGGGTTGCAGTGCTAGAACACATTCCTCGCTAAGAGGGAGTGTTAGTTTTTGTAGCATCGGATGTGTTCTAGCCACAAAATTTGGTGGAGAGGCTAGAATTCATGTATTCTCCAAAATCCAAAAAACGTTTCTAGAAATTCCACCTAAAGACAACATAATTAAATAATTAACCAGTTTTTAATATTTCACAAATCTAAACTTAGGAAATATGATTGATTAAAGGGTATTAATTAAGTCATGGTGAGAATCTTCTAGAAAAAGACTTGGATCGAGTTCTAGTTAATCTTAGCCATCGATTAAGTTTCAATCGTGGTCGTTGATGTCTCAACGAGAGATTATAAAAAGAAACTCGATGGGGCTCGCAGAACACACACCAGCAATTCGATTTCATTGGCAGATCGATTTCCAAAGTAGCAACGTTGCGTTGCCAGAGAGAGAGCTAGTGAGCTAGCAGTGAGAGAGGGGCAGGGATAGTAAGGCCGAAGGAATTTTTTTCAGTACCAATGAGTGCACTGCAGAGAGGCAGTGAGTGCCACAGAGGGGCAGCGCAGAGCCACGCAGAGCTAGTGCAATGCCTCAGAGGGGATTTCGTATTTTGTTGGGGAGAAGTAGTGATTCAATGCCAGAAGCCAGAGAGAGAGTCTGAAGGCCGGGAGGATCCGTCTTCCAGACAGCAGTTGATCAGATAGCGAGAGGGAAAGAAATTCTAAGTTGTGAGGACGTAGTATTGTGTAGGCCGACGCAGTGACTATGCAGAGGCAGCAAAGAGCAGCTCAACTTGAGCCAAGGTCAGTGTCGGATCGCTTGTGGGAGTGAGATTTTTCTCACTAGATTTATTGTCAGTCATTTCTCTGTATGGATTGCTAGATTGGAGACCCAATAGTCTTGTACTCAGATTTATTACTGCATAATATTAAAACCCTCAATTGCTGCATTGGTTTTCTCGAGTTGGGTTTTTCCGGGGACTGAGTCCAAAAATAACTGTTTATTCGTGTGTGCGCATCTATTCTTCCAACATTTTTATTTCTTCCACAATATTTATTTTGTGAAGGTTGCAGTGTATTTGTTTCGATATTTGTTGTCCCTTAAATAATCTTCTCGTTGACATTCAATGACCCAGATTAGAAGCTAATCAATGGCTAAGATCATTTTAGCTTGATCCTTGTCTTCTTCTAGAAGTTACACACACAATTAGATTAATACCCATTAATATTTTTAATTTCCTAAGTTTAGACTTCGGGTCTCATTAAAAAATATTAATTATTTTAATAAAATCATTTCTGGGTGGAATTGCCCAAAATGCTTTATGGGTTCTTTGGAATACATGTGCCCAAGCCTCCCTACAAAATTTGAGGCCTAGAGCATATCCGATGCTACCCCAAATCAACAGTATATCCTTATGCCAAAATACTACTCTCCATCTTAATTGGGCAAACATGCACCTAGAGTGGGGTTACGGCCAAACCCCATACAAATCCAGAGGTACAAGAGGGATATATGAAAGCATTAGATAAGCTAGTCCCTAATAGGGAGGAGTGTGCTAATCTGCGTCTTGAATTAGGCAGATACTTCAGTTGCACTTGTTTGTTTGGTTCTTCGCATGCAATGGAAGATAGAGACAATTTAATGCTCTCACATGGTGGGAAGCATATGGCGACATGGGACTTTTGCAAAAATTGGCAAAAATGTTCTCTCATAGGTTGTAAATACTTCTTCTGCACAGAGGTGTTGGAGCACCTACAGCTTCATACATTATGTGAGAAGAAACAGACTCAATGAAAACCGGGTAGAAAGCTTGTTTTATGTGCACTATAACTTGAGGTTGTTGAGTCATTATTGTGATCGGACTTATGAGGATCCAACATATAAAATTTGGGACAACCACCCAAAGGACGATAATTTGGAGGATGACACTATACATCTTGAAGAATTGGAAGCAGAACTTTTCAAAGATGACGATGAAGCAACAACAACCATGCCACCCCCACCATCCAGTAGCAGTGCCAGTGCTCGAGTTCCAACTATTGTTCCTTTGTTGTCGCCACCTCCATCTACATCCTCACGTGGAGGGCATGTGCCTTTTGGTTCTAGTTGTGCAACTATGCAGGACGAGACTCCTAGAAGACCACCAGTACCACGACCTGCTCAGAAATTAGACATTTCTAGTGGCGGCAAAAGGAAGCTGTAGATAATAGATTTACTTGTATATTCTAGTTTCTAGTAGTTTGTTGACTCTTTCATATTTATTATGATATTTTTTGTAAACAATATATGACAATTTAAGTTTGAAGTTGGCAATTATAACTCATTGGTAATGGATTATGAATATGATGCTTCGTGAAAGTTGAAAGTTGTTTCATTTCATATCATTTTATAACATTTCATTTCATGTGAGTTATTCTTTGTTGTAATGGTGGCACTTAGCTTACAAGTACAACTTTGGTGATCAATGATGATAAATGTTATATATTGAATTTTGAAAGCTTGAAACTTTAAGATTGATGAATCATGAGACTCAATATGTTGCATGTTACTAACATGTGGATGTGGTTGATGAAGATTATAACTTCTAGATGATCGTTGTTATATGGTTCAATCTATGTTTTTATGCTTTTTATATCTAATTCATCATTCTACATGCTTTTCTTGACATATATGCATCAAAATATAAAAAATATATATATTATATAAAAATTCGCTCCCAAACCAGGAGCTTCTAAAAATGTCGCTCCCGCTCCCAAGTAACCTTGGTTCTAGAGTTGTTGCTTCATGTAACAAAACTCTGTCTCTGCATCATCTCCTATTACATTACTGATGTCTAGCTGTTACTACCCACCAACTACTGAGCAACTCTGATATATATTGCATTTGTGTTGGTGTTAACCCTGCCATATTGTCGTCAACATTGCAACTCCCTCTCATCTGTTGTTGCTGCAACTGCAACACCCAAAATAGCTTGTCCTGCTACTGAAACGAGTTCTCCACCATACCAATTTGTTCTCTAAACTAGACAAACTTAGCTCTCCTTAGAGCTTTTGTGAGTATATCTGCAACTTGCTCTTATATGGGAACACACTGTAGCTAGACTGCTCCTCGTTGTACACAATCTCTGATGAAGTGACACCGAATATCGATGTGCTTCGACCTGTCATGAAACACTAGATTCTCAAAGAGCTTTATGCAACTATGATTATCACAATAAACACTGGACGACTCCATCCTCTGCCTGAACAAGCTTACTAGCAATTACCGAAGCCATATAGCTTCGCATGTACCTGTGTTGGCTGCCATTACTCTACTTCTACAGAACTCAGTGCTACTGACTTCTGCTTCCTGCTACACCAAGACACCATCCCTGATCCAACACTGAAGCAGTACCCGGAGGTACTTTTCCTATCCACTGAACTACTTGCCCAATTTGCATCTGTGTACCCACAAAGTCTAATGGCATCCTCTCGAGTATATTTCAGCCCATACTCGACTGTGCCGCAAATGTACCTCAAAATATGCCTCGTTGCTGCCCAATGTACCCTTTTTGGTTCCACCATGAACTGACTAAGGGTATTGACTGTCAAGCAAATATTTGGCCTAGTGTTGACTAGATACATGAGAGACCCAAAGAGTTGTTTATACAAGGTGGGATCGACATCCTTGTCATTTGATGCACCTATATTATTCTAGTTGGTAATCATGGGTGTGGACATGGGTCTGCAATCCTGCATTTTGAACCTCTTCAGAATGTTTGTAGTGTATCTTCCTTGCCCATGGAAAAAATCCCCATCCTTCTGCCACACCTCTAATCCTAGGAAATAGTGCATCAACCCCAAATTCTTCATGTCAAATTATGCTGCAAGTTCCTCTTGCAATCCTCTATGAGCCCTGATGATCTTGTCAAAAATAGATCATCCACATATAAAACTAGAATGAGGGGCTCATCCTCTACCATCAAATAGTAAAGGTTGGGATCTGCGTCACTCTTTACAAACCCCATCTGCTACAAGCCTGGGAGCCTGCTTGAGCACGTAAAGATCCTTCTTGAATTTGCACACGTGTGCGCCTCTCCTGACTCTCGGGTTGTTCTATGTACACTTCCTCCTCTATCTCCTCGTTCAAGAAGGTTGTCTTCACGTCCATCTGATGAATCTGCCATCCCATATGAGCTGCTAGAGATATAACTGACCGGATAAAAGTGTATCTGGCAACTGGGGCGAAGGCTTCCTCATAATCTATCCTTTCCTTTTGTGCATACCCCTTTGCCATGAACCTAGCCTTGTACTTTTCCACACTGTCATCTGCCGCATATTTGATTTTATAGATCCACCTTGAACCTACAACTGATCTGTCTTCTGGCCTGGCCACTACCTCCCAAACATCATTCGTCATGATAGAGCTCTACTCTTCTACCATGGCATCTATCCGGACTTGATGTTGCGCGGCCCCCTGAAAGCTGGAGGGTTCTACAACCTAAGCTACCAATGCTTGGTACCTGTCAGGCTGTCCGCGTTGTCTCTTGCTCGTCCTAGGAGTTCCAATAAACTCCTCTACATCTCTTAATCTCTGACTAACCTCTCTGCTGCCTTGACCACTAGTCGTGGGAGGTTCTGCCAACTCCTCCTCATCCTGTCTCTGCTGCTCCATCTGCTGAGAACTCCCTAGATTTCCTGCACCTGAGGAAATGTTGGTACTAGTTATAGTACTTGACCCTTGTGATTGTCCCCCTGCTTGTCCCATTGGCTAGCCATGCTGCTGGACTAAAGGAGGTTCCACTAACATATTTTAATCACCTACAGGCATTTCACGAGACCTCCTAAAAGCTTGGTCCTCCATGAAATTCACATCTTGCCTTAGCACTATCTTCCTATTGCTAGGAATCTACATTCTGAATACTTTTGAGGTTTCGTTGTACCCAACGAGAAACCCATTCTCTGCAGTCTAATCTAGTTTGGTCCTTTTATCATTTGGCACGTGACAATAAGCAACGCTGCCAAAAATTTTGAGGTGGCTAACTTCTGGCTTCTTCCCTGTGAAGACTCCTTCTGGTATTTTCTTCCCCAATGCTCTATGAGGAGTCCTATTCTGAATATACACTGTCGTGTTACATGCTTCTTCCCATAGAAATCTGGGTAAATCCTAGTCATATAACATAGCCTTCGCAGCCCCAACAATGGTTATGTTTTTCCGCTCCGCTACACCATTCTGCTATGGATTATATGGAGTTGTCCATTCTCTCTTGATGCCTTCATTCGCATAGAAATCTATGAAGTCTTTATCAATAAATTTTCCACCATTATCTGAGCAAAGCACCTTGATCTTCTTCCCTGTCACATCCACGAGAGCTTTAAATGCTCTGATACCATGTGAAATTTTATCTATTGCAGCTACTGGAAATTATTCTTCTCACTCAAAAATTAATTATGCAATTTATTTGCTACAGTAAATAACGAATAAAATCACAACTGCAATTTTCACCATAAAAATACTGTGGAAAATAAAATGTTGGAAACTGAGAAATTCTAGCATACACACAATAAATTTGACACAGTTATTTTTGGACAATTGTCCCCAGAAAAACCCAACTTGGGAAAACCGGTGTAGCAAATAAGGGTTTTATTATTAATGTTCAGCAGCAATTATGAGTACAATAATTTAGATGCCCAGCTGGCAATCTAATCTAAAGAAAGTACTGGCAAAAATATTGTGAGAATTTGTCCTCATCCCACAACGATTTTCTGCCTCCGAAATAGCATCCCCAGCCTCTGCGCTAAGATGCTTGTGTCACCCTCTGTGCAGTGCCTACGCTGGCTCTCTGAAGATTTCAGCCTTCCCTCCTTCGACTCTTCTGGGAAATGAAAAACTTCCTCCCATAATACTACTGCTTTCCTCTTCCACTTGCTAATCACCCTCTGGCTCTATCTTCTCCGCTGAGTTGTTGCTACTGAGAAAATCGAACTGCTTGGGCAACTAAATATCTACACTAGATGATCTCCATCACCACATTGACTTTCTTTTATAATTCACTGTTGGAGCACCAACGGCCAAGATTAAAACTTAATCAATGGCTAGGATCATTTCTTAGATGATTCACAACTTATCTCAAATACTGATTAATTAACCATATTCCCTATGTTTAGACTTAGGAAATATTTAAAAATCAGTTAATAATCTAATTGAGACACTTCTACATGGAATTTCCAAAAACGATTTACGGGTTTTGGAGATCTCATGTATTTTAGCCTCTCCACAAAATTTCATGGCTAGAACACATCCGATGCTACAAAAAATAAAAATATACACAATAACAGTCCTGATAATGTAAAAACCAATTTGTCCCAAAATTCAATTTAAAACATTGTTTGTAAACTAAGAGCTATGATTGGGAGCAGGGGCAAAAGCGAGGAGCAGGAGCAGTGAGCGACATATTCAAAAGCTTCCGATTTGGAAGCGATTTTGGGAGCGATTCTTATATAATATATATACATATATTTATATATTTTGATGCATATATGTCAACAAAAGCATGTAGAAATATGAATTAGTGATAAAAAACATAAAAACATGGATTATACCATATAACATCATTCATCTAGTAATTATACTTCATCAACCACAGGTCCACAAGTTGCAACATCTCGATTCTCATCAACCTTAAAGTTTCAAAGTTTCAAAATTCAATATATAACATTTGTCATCACTAAAGTTGTACTTGTAACCACTACCTATAACAAACTATAACAAAGAATATCAAAGTTTCAAACATGAAATGAAACATTTCATGATGTATCATATTCATAATTCATTACCAATGAGTTATAAATGCCAACTTCAAACTTCAAACTTAAATTGTCATATATTCTTTACAAAAAATATCATAATAAATATGAAAGAGTCAATAGCTATAAAAATTACTACAAAGTACAAACATGAAAAGACATGTAAATCTATACTAGAAATTTCTTCTTTCTACCAGAAGCTTCTAATTTCTTTTCTCGTGATCCATGAGCAACGAAACTCTCCTCCAGCATAGTGGGACGACCACGTCCAGAACCAGAAGGCACATGACCTCCAAGCAACGATACAGATGGAGGTGGCAACAAAGGCAAAGTTGGTGTAGCTTGAGCACTGCTAGTGGATGATGGGAGTGGCATGGTTGTTGTTGTTGTTGCTTCATCATCTTTCAAAAGCTTTGCTTGCAGTTCTTCTAAATGTATAGCTCCATCCTCCAAATTATCCTCCTCTGGGTTGTTGTCCCAAGTCATATATGATCTATCAACACAAGCTCACTCATAATAATGTGTCAACAACCTCAAGTTGTAGTGCACAAAAACCAAGCTTTCTGCCTCGTTTTCATTGAGGCAATTTCTTCTCACATTATGGGTGAAGCTATAGGTGCTCCAACACCTCTCTGCAAAAGAAGTATGAACAACCTATGAAAACACTTTTACGGCCAATTTTACCAAAGGTCCCTTGGAGCCATACATGTTCCACCATTCAACTGGATTCATTTTGTCCTTATCTTCAATTGCATGCAAAGTACCAAACACTCCAGTTGACTGAAGTATTTGCCTAATTCTCCACACAATCTAGCACACTCCTCCCTATTAGGGACCAGCGTGTCTAATGTTGCCGTATACCCAACTTGTAACTCTAGATTTGTATGGGGTTTGATCCTGACCCCACCCCCAGGTGCAGGTTTGCCCAACCAAGATGGAGAGTAGCATTTTGGCATAAGAATATACGCCAAGGCATGTAGTGGAACATTAAATTTATCCCACTGTGCACACAAATATTTATGAATATCATCATACAAGATGGGATCTTTCGCCTGAAAAATATCTTTATTTGCCCCAACATGTTATCCATCTGCTCATTCACCTACCCAATCACCGATGCATCTGTATCTGCAAAAGGAATCATGTTATAAATGGGCTTGGTGTATTGCAAAACATCCCTTAAACTTGCCCATAACTGACCATCAAGAGCGATGTGCTCCACCTCTTCAAAATCTTCCCTATCAGTTGTAGTTGCAGCCATGTCCTTTAATACCTGCCAATGTGGACTTGATACCATGCTAGCCAATGACTCTCTTACCTTCAAAAGGCACCTGAAGGTGAGGTAATAGCCAGCAAATCTAGTCTTCGTAATCTTCAATAGCTCCAACCTTGATTCACTGTGGGAAAAGACTTGTTGTATTGCTATGATTGGCAATAAATTTTATCATGTTATTGCCTCTCTTGCACAAATCACCAATCCATCTATATTGAGGTTCCTTCATCTTAATAATGCCATGCATCAAAAGGTTCATTGTGTGAACCAAACACCCAGACCAAAATATGTTGGGGTATTTATCCTCAATGATTGCTCCTGTTGCCTTACAATGAGAAGCATTATGAGTGATGACATTGTATGGCACAATACTTCTAATTGTTTGAATTAATGGTTGTGCAATGTTGATGGCAATCTTGAACTTTTTTGAGTAATCATGTGATGAAAGGAACACTGCACCAATAGCAGACACACCAAGAACATTTATCAATGGCTTGCCGTTTACATTTGTCTAGCCATCAAATACAATGGATACCCCATATTCACTCCAAGCATTTGTGAATTTACCCAAAGCATTTGTTATTTTGGCTTTTCATGATCAAGTCCCACGGTTCTAACTTTGTCATACCCAGGGCTCATGTATCCTTTAGGGGCATCATTGATGGCAGCAACCATTTCATGCCAATAAGGTGGGCAAAGAACATTGAATGATACATTAGAGGAAATTTCAACTCAAAAATAGCCACCTAAGAAAAAATTAATAAAATAATGTCATGTAAACAATTTTTTAATATATCATTTTTATTATTTTACTTTTATCAAAATTACCCAAATAAATGTCACATTTACCAACGCGCGCACACACACACACACACACATATATATATATATTAATTTATTAGCACAAGATTTAATAAAATTTAAACTAAAAAGGTAAATTTAAATTTAAATTATGCAAATAAACGTCACTTTTATCAAAAATAACTGTGTATATATATTTTAAATTTAAATTAATTATTAGCACAAGAATTAGTAAAATTAAAATTCAAAAAAATAATCTAAATTTTAAATAAATTACCCAAATTAATGTACTTTTATTAAAATAACTATATATTTATATTTTATACTTAAATTAATTTAATTAACACAAGATTTAATAAATTTAAATTAAAAAAGTAATTTAAATTTAAATTTAAAATTTTATATAAATTTATTTATTTAACAGCCCATGATTTACGCATCATTAAAAACACACCCAACCCATGAATTACCCTTCATTAAAAACATTATCGATATTCTAACTTTCATATATTAAGTTATTAATTTTATGTTAAATATTTAATATAGTTTTGGGTCACTTGGGCACCATTCACGCTTAAAGTAGATAAATTATATTATTAAAATAGTCGGTGCCTAACCACACCTGTATCTCTTTTAAATTTTAAAATATTTTGATTGGCTTACACATTATGACATGGAAATTCAATGTCAACTTTTATTATTTTACTTTTATCAAAATTACCCAAATAAATGTCACATTTACCAACGCACACACACATGTATATATTAATTTATTAGCACAAGATTTAATAAAATTTAAACTAAAAAGTAAATTTAAATTTAATTATTGCAAATAAATGTCACTTTTATCAAAAATAAACTGTTGTATTATGTTTTTAAATTTAAATTAATTTAATTAGCACAAGAATTAATTAAAAAAAAAAAAAAAAAAAAAATCTAAATTTGAAATTTAAAATTACCCGAATTAATGTAACTTCTATTAAAATAACTATATATTTATATTTTATATTTAAATTAAGTTATAAAACACAAGAATAAATTTTAAACTAAAAAAGTTAATTAAAATTTATATTTAAGAATTTATATTTAAATTTATTTATTTAAAACAGCCCATGATTTATGCATGATTAGAAACACACAACCCATGATTTACCCTTCATTAAAAATATTCTTGATATTCATACTTTTATATATTGAGATATTCATTTTATGTTAAATATTTAATATAGTTTTGAGTCACTTGGGCACCATTCATGCTTAAAGTAGATAAATTATATTATTAAAAAAATTGTCGGTGCCTAACCACACCTATATCTCTTTTAAATTTTAAAGGATTTTGATTGGTTTACACATTATGACATGGAAATTCAATGTTAACTTTTAAAAATCAAATTTCCTCAAATGATCCCACATGTAAAGAGAAACCGGAAAATTTTTGCATCCACGTCATCTCTACACCCTTGATCAAGGAATTCTGATATTGTTCTACGCCTTAGTGAGATGTTTGTCCCTGTGGCTCAATATCCATGACCATGGGTGGATGTTGATGGAGTTCTTGCTCTATGTGGGCTAGTTGTTTCATGTTCAACTTCACCCTTTGATCTTTCATATTTGTATTGGGCTTCCTCCTCTTGCATTACGTATTTGGCTCTTTGTTGCGTTGACACACTTAGACAGGTTTTGATTCCTATTTGCTTAGTTCCATCCCATGCCATTTTCTCACAGTGATGCCTTCTTGCATGAGTATATGAACCTGTGTAAGTGATTTTGCAATGTGGGCATGTAAGTTTAGTGGTTCCACCCCCTTTCCCTCTTGCAAGCCTAGTAAGATATTTCCACAAGAGAGTTTGGCCTACCTTGGTTTCCTTTCCATCATCATCTCCACTCTCATTATCCTCCTCCTCCTCTTCCTCTTGGTACTCCTCTTCTTCAGGGTTTCCTAATTCACCACTACCCACTTCTTCATCATCTTCATCACTTCTTCTTCTACTCCCCACCACCATCATCATAACAAAAAAAGGAACCAACAAGAGAAGGCTAAGCCATATACCCATCATGTTTGGTGAAGTTTGAGTTTCTTGCCTACAATAAAATGAAGGAGGAATGGGAATTGGGAAAGTGTAGGAGGAAAGGAACATCTTTCATTCAACATATAAAAAAAGCAAATGCTACATGGAAAAAAAAAGGATCGGATTAGACCCTACCACATTGGCTCTCCAATGGTGGTGCCTTCAATCTCCCAAGCTCTCTCAAATGGCAGCCTTCAATCTCCCTTGCAAGCTCCTCAAGCTCAAACCCTCTCAATCTCTCTCAGGCTCATGAAAATGATACAATGTGCAAGGGGAGGAGGCCTCTTATTCTTTCGGCCCCTCCTTTTCCCTCCAAAAAAAATTCTCCTCGAAATAGGAGCATTTTTTTTGCGGGAGAAATCGCTCCCCACACTTAAAATTTGCTCCTAGAGCAAAGGGGAGAGATACGGGAGCGATCATTCCCAAATTGGCAAGGAGAATGCTCCCAGGGTCGCTGCTCGAAGCACGCTTCAAGAGCGTATTCAGGGGGGAGCTCCCCCACAGCCTTGGGTGTAATTGAAGACTTTACCTAAGGAAAAGGATTAAGATGTGATGTGATAAACAAATCGCCTACGAAAAAAGGTGAGAAGTGGTAAAAATGTATATGTAAAGTGGATTTTACCTATGAAAAAGTCATAATATGCTTGCAATAGGCAATTTGCCTATGTAAAACTATGGAAATGACGTGGATATGAATGGAACCAACTAAATGCATCACCATGTTAGAGGTTAACCTTGCAACACTAAATGAAAGTGACTAAAATGTGACCACCATAATGATGATTTATGAAGAAAAAGATACACCTTTAAAGCAACTGCCACCAACATTCCAACATTTGGAAGGCTAGATTCTAAAACGATCCAATCTACACAAGATCATGTTTACCACTCATGTCAATATGTGGGGCAACAAAGGGGGTTTCTTTAGATGTTTAAGAAAAAATTTAAAATGAATATTTTTGTATTTTTCAAGTCTAACGATATTTTTCAAAATTTTCCCAAATGATGCCAATAAGTTGTTTTATGGGCCCCGAGTGATATTTGTTAACATGATGTTTGCAACTTTGGTAAATATCAACAAACTTTAAAAAAAAAACATATTCATTTTTTCAATTTTTAAACATTTAAAGCAACAACAACATCAAATAAATGCATTGCCAGATAAATATGAAAAAAATGATATATAAGATGTATAAGCTGTCTAATTATACATCACATGTCAATACTAAAACGTGTCCTAAGTCTTGACTCCTGAGCCTCAAAATATTATCAAAAAAAATATAATAAATGCATCTCACCATCATGAGTCATCTACAATGAAATTTAATAAATAAACTAATCATTCCCTTTGCCCCTTTTACAGACCCAAAGGCTCTGGTAATGGTTGTTCCTCTAGATGAAGGTGGCCTTGGGGCTAGTGCAAGACTCTAATGTATTCTAGAAAAAGGAGAAGCTAGACTCTAACATCCTCTATTTGGGTTATTACTAAGTCCAACAAGTGGTGTGTAAGTCGATGAAGGTGGTGGCGAACTCCTAGTGTCAATAGCCACCTCTTGTAAGGTTTCTTCTCTAGAACATCCTCTTCCTCTATAGCACTCTCCCCAACTACCTCCAACTAGGCCTCCTCCTGTAACCAATCATGGGCCAAGTCCACGACATGCATCTTGATCTCAACATTAAAAACATGATCTACTTCCTAAGAAATCTAAAGGGTTAAGGGCCAACTTGCATCATCTTTCTGGTGACTAGTAATGGATTTCAGGCATTGGTATATGAGTAAAGGGTTATTTGCATCAGTGTTGATAATATCAGTATCGGCAAAATATCGGCGAGGGTCTAGAAAACATCTTATCGGCAATATCGGTGAAAATATCGACAAAATATCGGCAAATATCAGTGAGCATAAAAAATACATAATATATTCATTTTTTTCAGATTTGTAAACATATAAAGCAATAACAACATGAACTAAACACATTGGCACATAAATATGAAGAAAGCACTGATATATATGATGTCAAATAGAAATGATACATCGAACTTCAAAGGTAATACCAAATCTTGTCGATCCCTGATAATTGTCCAATCAAGGACTCGAACAAAATAACATCACATATATAAAAGTATCTCATCATCATGAGTTATAAACTTATATGTAGCAAAACAAATAAAACTAGCAGCTATCCGTCTGAGACCAATGCCCTCTCCCGCGCAGCTATCTGTCTGAGACCAATGCCCTCTCCCGAGAAGCTATCTTTCTATCTTGTTCTGCGATTGCTTCAAGAGCTTTTTGTATAACCTCCGCACTAGAAACCATACAATCGCATAGCCCCTCCTGACATCTTATTCCCACACAATTTGCATGATATATATGCCCGATTTGTCCCACCAAGAGGCTCCCCATACTCCCAAAATGGGTCCAAGGCTTTTGGCATATTTGACATTTGTAGTAAAATAATTCAAACCTAGGGCACAAAAAACAAAAAACAAAAAATTGGCATTAAACCCCACAACACAAAAAATAATAAGTAATAACCACCTCATTTAAAAAAAGTTACTACATTATTTGCATTTTGCAATGTTGATGAAAAATGGCAATAAGAGGGTACATAAGAAAGTTGAAAAAAATATGAAGCTTGCTATCCAAATATGGAGAAAACCCTTGCATTGGCTCATGGGCATGATAGCAAATGGAAAAAAAAAACAAAGAAACAAAATGTTGGTAGGCAAAGAGGCAAGCAAGCATAACCCTAAATCTATGAAAAAATCATTAACATAAGGGTCAAGAACATACCTGTTAATGGAAGAAATGAAGTTTATCTCATTGTTCTTCAATCTTTGATCCACAAAAAAATCTTAGTTGGTGGTGATAATCGTTGTTTGATCCTTAATCCCTCCTTGACAGCCACCACAAAACTCTTCCCCTTCCTTCTCTAACACTCAGAAACATAAATGAAGAAAAAAAGACAAATTTCCTTTTTTCTAGCCGCGCCCTAGCCTACTCAGCGATATTTGCCGAGATATCGGCGATATCTCAGAAATATCGCGATATTTTCTCAGTGATATTTCGGCTCGCTGAAAATATTATTGGTGATATCTCGTCGATATTATCATCACTGGTTTGCATTACGAAGTTCCAAGCACAAGGTCCTCTAATTGATCGTATCTATTTCTAGAGACAAGTTACACAGATAGAGAGATTTGTTATTGGAGTATGAGACAAGGGTACTTGCCTGTCAATTCTGAATGCACCTTTGGATTCCCCGCAAAGAATTGAGTCCGATGAATATAATATCGGGGGGTATTTAGAGAGTTTCTATTTTTAGCAATTGCCACACATGAGTGACATCTGGCAACCCGAAAATGTGACATGTGGCATCTTTCCTACGGTGACACATGACCACTTCAAGGAAAGGCATTTGGTGTTTTGAGGTACACACAAGTGTTAATGTGATTGGCATGCATGCATTTAGTTAAATTGAAATAACTAGTTGGAAGGCTAGGTGGTAGTTGGTGATAATCTCAAGGAAGATTCTTTCAGCTAATTGGGTCACATGCCAAGTTGACTGAAACATGTGCACTTAAATCACCCTCCTTTTTTGATCACTCGTCTTTCCTCTCTCGTGCAACTCTCTCTCTCATAACTCACCTTACTCCACTTCTCGCCACTTCACTCATGGTAACTCATTCTTAACTAGTTTGACCTCACTTCTCCTTTGAGTTCGATCTCCACTCATTTATCCAAACTACCTCTCTCTCCCATTCACTCCACTCCACTCCCAGCTTTCCTCTAGAACTCGCATGAGGACAACTCGAGCTTGCCTAGGGCTTATCATTCCAAAGGACACGATTTTCCTATCAGAGCAACAGCATGTTACAGCATTCACTCTCTCATTTCTAATACATTTTCTCATCTGACAAGGATTTGTCAGCAAATTAGTTTTGTGTTTGGTCTCTACAGTGCAACCAATTATTTAATTAATGCAATATAAAGATGTTTTATGCTTGATTTTCAGCTTTTCCATCTTGCTAATCTCTGAATTTTAATTGCAAACCCAAATCATTGTTCTTGCCCTGTATTTTGACTTATATTAAATCATCTACAAGTGCCTCTTCCTTATCAACATTCCCACTTCTAGCATCTATTTCTCAAGGGAGTTTCTATCAATCGAATTTTAACTATTTGCGAATTTTCTTTGGTGATTTTGTGACTGTCAAACACAGATTTCTTGTGTTTTGTAACTTAGTTTTTGCAGATTTAAAGATAAAGTTCAACGCATAGAAGGGCAGGGACACCCCCTAGGATTGGCATGCATGGATCCAAAATGAGAGGAGGATCTGTAGTGACTGTATAAGATATATTTCTTCTAAAGTTTACAGCTGAAACTTATCAAAATTTATCATTTTTTCGAGGTACATTGTCAGGTGCAAACAAGCCCTCCATGCAATAGCAATTCCAATCTCATCAAAACAAAATGACCTCGATGCTAGGTGTTTTCTATAGCTGCCTCACCCACAATTGAAGATTGCAATAAACATTAGACCATATCACTATGGCATTGCAATTCCAACCTATATAAGGGTCATAAACTGTGGATTACAATACATAATTTAGAGGGTGATGAGGCATAAAATCATAATTTATGAAGAATTCCAAATTTAATCTGCAAAGTTTTAACCTGTCGCGCTTCTTGTTGTGTATTTTTTCAAACACACTCCAACTGCACTAACATTCTAAAGAGCTACATGTTTGGCTAAGCACCTGAATCGCATTTTTTTGTATATTGGGCAGTCTTGAGCCATAGTTTGTCCACTAAGCATCCACAACAAATAAAAGAAGACATTGAAACTTGAAACAAAGGAAGAAGACATTGAAATTTGAAACAAAATGAAGCTTATCTGACATTTTGGTTGTCTTGTCTTGAACAGCCATGTCAAAGACAAATGTAGCGGCCATTCTATGTATTCCCATTTTTTTAGAAATCTCTGCACATTCTTATGTACTTGGCACAATCCTCTGAACACATGTGAGGAATTCATCCATAACCTCAGCATCAAATCTAAAACCACAAAAGTAAGAGAACATCGGGTTGAGGTAGATCCATGCAACATGAATGGGGTGATGGATTCTATCCTTCCATCACTCATCAATCACCCTCCATATCAATAATCATTTATCATCTCTCATCCGCCTTGCCTTCATAATAGGCATGGATGGATTCTTTGAACCTATCTATAGCCTCATACAAGTAGCCCATTGCAATATTATCTTCATCAACTAACCAAAGAACCTTTACCAAAGGTTTGCTAATGCCACACACCTCCTACACTCCCACCCATAAACTCTCCCAATAATACACTAGCCTGCATATGGCCTCATATGGCCTCCTCTTCCAGTTTAGTGCTAAATGAAAAGCATGCCACTCATCTCAACGGAACATCCTCTTCACATCCCATATACAAGTCAGAAGAGACTGAAGAGATATGAATTTACAGCAAAATACAAAACACACCAACTCATTGTTATTTGTGAACTTTCTCATCAATCTAAGCACAAATGCAAATTATATATAAATTTTGTGATGCTCCTAGACAATTCAACAAAATTCTTAATATAAAAAATTTTGCCTGTTGCCTCAAAATCTAACAGGCCTTGTGAGATACCTCACAAGGCAAGGGCCAGACCTAGATGCAACAATGAGGTAGGCTACCACTATCACCTCAGCAATCCACCTTCTACTCTTTAGTGGAATTTCACCAAACAAGAGGCTTTCCAGTCTTCATCTAAAAGATGTTCAAAGTCAATTGGCTCAAGGTGATATTGGCTCAAGGTGATATAGGACAAAGGCTAAGAAAGGTACTTCTTTAGTGGACAAAGGCACAATTCTCAATTTGTGAGAGCAGCATACCAGTGTTGTTAAAATCGCGATATTATCGTTTAATCGCAATATTTTCAACAAAAAGATAAAATTGCGCTTAGTACTCATAAATTTATTTCTTGCCCAATTTTTTCAGTAAAAATTGCAGGAGGTTCGGGCAACGCGATTTTAAAAGGGAAAAACACGATTTTTGTTTATTTCATTTGGACAGCAGAGCGCGCGGTGGGGTTTGGAGACTTGGAGTGTTGGAGAGGCTTGGAGATCTTGCCATTTTGGAGCTAAATCAACTAGGTGGGGGAGAAAATCAAAGAGTGTGCTAAGGAGGAAACCAATTATCTCCATAAAAACGGTATGGGCACCAATGTTTTTTGTTTTCATTGTTTTGAAACTTTGTTTTTGTTCTTTTTTCAATGTTTTTGGTTGGGTTTGGAGTGGGGTTTTTGACATTTGTCCAATGTAAATTTTTTTAGTTTTTTTGGTTGGGTTTGGAATGGGGTTTTTGACATTTGTCCAATGTATTGTTTTTTTTAGTTTTTTTTGTTGGGTTTGGATTTTGGAATGGGGTTTCTTAAATTGTATGTAATTTTTTTTTAGTTTTTGTACAATGTAAATAGTAAAATAAAAATACTAAATTGTAAGTTTGTAACTTGTAAATACTAAATTGTAATCCTTATTTTCCCATAGATTCACCGAAACACCATTCAAGTTTTCAACTTCAAAGTTCAAAATCAAACATGCCAAAGAAATTGGACCCTTTCTGGGAATTTGGTGAACTTAATGCTCTGAATGATAGACTAAACTTGACTTGCAAGTTGTGTGGGCAGTGGGCACCATGTGTCCAAAGGGGTGTACAGATTGAAGTATCACCTTGCAAAAATCCCTGGATTTGATGTAGGGCCTTGCGAAAATACAAATCCTGAACTCATCCAAAGAGCCATGAAAGCATTGGAAACTTTAGAACAGAATAAAGAGGCCAAAGAAGAAGTGAAGAGGCAACTAAAAAAGTCAGTTGAACAAGCAAGTGGCACTGGTTCTACTGCAGCATCAACCAATCCAGTAGTTGCCTCATCATTTTTTGTTCCTCGAACCACACCTGGTTCACAACCATCTATCAGTTCAATGCTAAAAAAAACTGAGAAAGAACAAGCTAACAAGTTGCTGGCAAAATTTCTCCTTCGGAGTGATATTCCTTTCAGCATTGTAAGGAATAATCCATTTTTCCAACCTGCTATTGATGCTATTGCAACTGTTGGCCTAGGGTACAAAATCCCTTCTTATCATGATTTCAAAGGCCGGATTCTTCAAAATGAAAAGCTTGACTGCACCAAAAAATTGGAGGATTTTAGGGCATCATGGGCACAAACAGAATGCACTGTGATATCAGATGGTTGGATTGACCAAAAGGGCAGAACCCTTATAAACTTCTTGGTTAGTTGTCCCATGGGACTATGTTTATCAAATCTGTTAATGCATCTGCACAAATCAAAAATGCAAGAACTTTATGTGATTTGCTAGATGTGTTTATTTTGGAGGTGGGTGCAGAAAATGTTGTCCAAGTCATAACAGACAATGCTGCAAATTATGTTGTTGCTGGCAGAATGCTTATGGACAAACATCCTACTTTATTTTGGACACTTTGTGTTGCACACTCTATTGATATGATGTTGGAGGACATAGGGAATTACCTTTGTCAAAGATATTGTTGAGTCATCCAAAAGCATTACAAAATTTATATATAGCCATACATCTATGCTTAGCTTGATGAGAAGATTCATCAACAACAAAGAGTTAGTGCGCCTCGCCATTACACGGTTTGCCACCAGTTTCATATCTCTTCAATCCCTTTTGAATTCTATGTGGGATGTGAAGAAAATGTTTCTTTCAGAGGAGTGGCATGCTTTGCTAATAAGCCGCAAACCAAAGGGAGAGGCCGTATGCAGACTAGTTTCATACCAGGAAAACTTTTGGGCGAGAGTGCAAGAGGTGTGCACCGTTACTGAACCTTTGGTAAAGGTTCTTCGGTTATTTGATGGTGAGAAGCCTGCAATGGGCTATTTGTATGAGGCCATGGATAGGGGCAAAGAAGCCATTCGGACCTACTATGATGATAAGGGAGATGAGGGGTTTCAGAGACAACTCCTCCTATGGGGAGTGATTGATGAGCAATGGAACAACACACTCGATCGTCCCATTCATGCTGTTGGGCTTTCCCTGAACCCCGCATTTTCTTACATATGTGGGTTTGTATTTGATGCTAAGATCATGGATGGATTCTTATCTTGTGTCCAGAAGATGGTGCGATCTCCAGTAGAACGTACAAAAATCTCTAAAGAAATTGAGACATATAGGATGGCAGGTGGCACATTTAGCTTTGACATGGCTGTCACTGATAGGACAATTAAAATGCCAGGTATTTTTTAGTTTGTAACTTTGTTTCAAATTTCATTGTCTCTTCAAATTCCATTTTTTTCTTATGTTTATTTGAAATTTTATTTGTAATTTTGTTGTAGATGCATGGTGGAGAATGTATGGTGCCAGGGTACCCCTTCTGCAAAAGCTTGCCATTCGAATCCTCAGCAAAACATGTAGCTCCTCAGGATGTGAGCGCAACTGGAGTGTATTTGAAAAAATACACAACAAGAAGCGCAACAGGTTAACACTTAAAAATTTAAAATATTTTGCAAATTTCCAAATAAATTTTTGAATTCATTAAACAATATTTTTTTTATAATTATTAATTATTATTTCATGATCTTTGTCCAGGTTGGAGTCCCAGCGACTTAATGACATGGTCTACGTCTACTACACCTGATATGAAGGCCATCTCATTGGATGGGATTGACGCCACTACTGCATGGAGGGTTGAGGCCGAGAGGCCTCTCATGGAGTCTGCTAATGATTGGTTAGTGCAAGATGTAGTGGAGGAAGAGGAGGAGGAGGCCGAGGAATAGGAGGAGGAGGTGACACCACCTACCCGGGCTACCCCTGCCACCAGTAGAGGATGTGGTCTACCTCCTATAGCTCCTGCTTCTAGTTCTTCAGCTTCTAGAGCACAGCAGACTCCACTACCAACTCCACCAGCACCAGCATCTACATCTAGAGGGAAAGGGAAAGCTATAGCATTTTCTCGCAAGAGGGGCAGAGGAAATCAATAGTATTAGTTATTTGGTTCATTTCATTATATATGACATTATGACTCATGATATGAGATACATTATTATATTTTTTGTTGATATTTTGAGGCTGAGTTGGGACTCGGGAGTCAGGATTTACGATTCAGGACATGATTCACTGTTATGTGTGATTTTAGCACTAGAAATGATATTAAACATCTTATATATTAGTTCTTTTATCATATCTATGTGTCAATGTATTTATTTTATGTTGTAGATGGTTTAAAATTTAGATATTAAATAAAATGAATATTTTTGTACCAAACGATTTTTTTCTCGATTATTACCGATTTTTTCCCGATTATTACGATTTTTCCGATTTTTTCCTCGTGCCGATATTATCCCGATAACGATTAGTGCAACATTGCAACATACCATATACAAAGCCTTCAAGAGGGGCATTTGACACCTAGGTCTTTAAGATATATTTCAATAAAGGAATGTCTAGGCATACAAGTACAAAGAAAAGGTTTGCTAATGATGAAACCAACAAAAAGGGATGGAAAACCTTCAAATCAAGCCCCAAGTTGAAGCCTTAATTAAGATTAGGGGTTAACTAGGGCACAAATTTCCTAGGGTGGATGACATCAGCCCTATTAGGACAAATTTCACCATGAAGAGAGCTAGATTTTGAGTTTAGAGGAGCATTCAAGGTGAGATCATATTACAAAAGTCTCAACGTCACCCAAATAGAGGGCCTAGTTGAATTCAACCCTATTCTCTAGCCTTAGCGGCTCGACTTAAAGGGCTTGGGAAAAATAGATAAGAAGAAAAAGATAAATATTTTATGAGTTTTAAACACCACAAGGATTCACAACGCCTTTCACTACTTGGGTGATAGAGTCTTTGGGGCTAAATTTAAGAGATATCAAATCTATGCATGGCGTAAGAGGGAAAACCCTAGCTTTCACTTGCAAACATTAGTTATTTTTTTTATGAAGGGAGAAATTAAGTAGAAGAAAGCTCTCTAGGGGATCTTTTATGGCATTCAAGGAAAATAAATTTGACATGCAATGATCAGGCAAGATTTTGAAATAAAAATATGCATTTAGACATGAAACAATAGAAAAACCCTTTCATTCATCACATGAAAAACCATTAAAAATCTGCCATTATACTCAATTTTTCCAAGAAATTGTGTTCTTTCAATCCTAAAAAGACATCTCCAATACACAAACTAGTCTCAAATAGCAATAGCTCCAAAAAGATCACACATCCACAACTAGCGAGGAGCAAAAAGGCTAATTCGAGTTTTGTAAAGGAGGCCGAAATCCACAAATGATCATGAACAATAAGAATGGAGTGTTCTTTCTTTTATATGAGGTCCATCACATCCATTAATCCACTAAAATCCCTATAACAAGTTTGATTTTGAATGAGCATGAAGTGGGTTAAAAGCTAACCCAATAGCTCAATAAAACAAAATTAGCCACTAAATGCCCACACATGTGAGCCAAAACCCCCTCTCTAAACATGACGCCATGCCCTTTTAGAGCTAATAAGGCTCCAAAAGTGCAAAATATAGGCTAGATGCATCTCTAACCATCATGATCAACCATCAATTATGGAAGAATCTTCAAATCAAGCCTCAAAACATCTCCATTTGTCCAAAATCCAACTCTATGTACCTTGCATCATCTCCTTGGGTGCCATCAAGATAACGTGGTGCAATCTCTCTCCAATGTTTGGGCTTCATGAGGTAGTACAAGCCCTCCCTAATCATCATCATCTGAACTCTGAATCAAGGCATGCCCATAAAATAGTGTCAAGGCCAACCTCGGGGCATGATGAGTCTGTTGGGTACATTGTCAAGAATCTCCAATGCTAAGCAAAGTGAGCTCAATGTTTTGGAATCTGAGGGTGTTGTAGGTATCAATCAACTATCAGAATTATCAAAGTGCCCAATGTTGAGTTGTGGAAGGGCAACGCTACATCTACAAGGTCATCATGCTCTCGAAAAGTGTAGTACATCATGCGCATCATGTGGAGTAGGATTGGAATAGGTATGCCCTCAAGGCCTCTGTTGCTCTGTGAAAAACCTCCTGACAACACCATCTTGAACTCAAGTGAAAGCAACCACTCATTAGAGACAATGACTATATATGTATCATAGTGGACCATACTTAATTGCTAAGGGCATAATGATACTTCAAATTGGGATCACCTTCAAATATCTAACTAGACCAAGTCTCCTGAAAGTGTTCCCTAACTTTTGAGAGGTGGCTAGGTAATCAACCCTATTAGGTTCTTCTAGCCCTTAAGGGGAGGTGACATTTCCAAGGTCAACCCTTCAATCCAAGTGTTAGTGATGATAAATGGTAACGAAGGGGGAAGACTTCATGGCCATGGAACCAACTAGTGTAAGTGCACATCCTAAGTGTATAGATGTAATGGAGGGAGCAATCATGGAAGCATGAATTAGCCCTTTCATTGGCCTTCTTTTTCCACCCCTTTGGTGCACCTTTTACTTCTTTTTGATAGTGCTTTGATATGGAGCGTAGCTTAAGTGTCCAAGCTTACTTTTTATGATATAACATTTATTTACCCCTTAAGGATTAGTCAATTTATTGCTCATCAAGGTTGGGACATGCAAGGGTTCCTTATTATGACATCAAACATCTAGTGCTCAAGAACTAAGTCATGGCTAATGAACGAGGTAGAGCTCATGTTAGGCTTTTTCTCACGTGCCAATTATGTCTCGTCCATCTTTTGCATTTTAACTTTTTATTTTTCTTTTGTTGCGGCCATCTTATGATTTTAGCTTTCTTGTAGCTGCATCAACCTCCAGGGCAAATTTTTATGGCCTTAACTCAAGGATGTGGATGTATGAGTGCCATATCCCAATGAACCAATGACATTTAACCCGAAGGATGGATGTGATATCTTGTGAAAAGTGGTAAGTATGGAATGGTTATAAACATGCTACTTCAATCCAAGTTTCTGAAATAATGCCCCTCCTATAACCCTAAGGCCTTAGAGGAGGTCCCACTGGACCAGGGCTAAAGACTAAACCTCCTAGTAAGGTGAGAGAACAAGCTTACAGTCAAGATCAATCAAATACCAAATCACCCCTTTATTTAACCATTGCACTTGATTGCAATGGTTAAATTACCTACCGAGTGGTAGCCCACTGTAACGACCAAAAGTCGTATACGCAGCAGAAATCTTTAAAATACTTCAAAGACGTAAATGTCCATTATAAGACATGTAATTGTGTATTGAATATTGTATATTGAATTGATGTAAGATATGAGATGATTACAAATGAGAATGAGGGCCTGCTTATATACCCTAGGCAGATACCCTTTCATGAATGGTCATGTCTCTAAGACATGCCTCTTCATTACTAACTAACTAACCATTAGTTATTAATTATTATCTATTTTTATTATATTTATATTTATATTTATTATTTTTATATGGATTATATTCATAACATTGTCTCTCTCTTCAAGAAGTTTTGTCCTCAAAGCTTACTCAGAATATCTTCTCATCTCTTGTAACAACCCCGAAATATCAATACATAATTAATTAGATTAATCTAGCAATTTATAATCAACATGCAATTATCAACTAATTAACATCAAAATTCAAAACTATAAGTAGAGATACTTACATGTGTTTTCCGGGTTGAATGCTAGTTGAAGTCTTCTAACTGCAACAAAGTTTTAGGGACCACTCTCCACCCAACCGTAGGCTCAGTTACACAAAAACTTGCTACAACTGGCCACCCCCGAGCCCTCAATTGACGTACTACTGCCAGGGAATCCTTTGTCTTAGAACACTATTCTCCCAAGAGAATGGATGGTGGAATCATCGAATGATGGAATACCTCTCATCTTCCTCACCATTTATTAAATAGAGCAAATATTAGAAGGGGAACCACATGCACACACTCCATGTGTCAACATGCAACTTACTGCTTTCTTGTTTTATTCTTTTGTTTTTACTTTTTGATAGTTTTACTGATTTTTACTCATTTTCTTGTTTTATTTCTTTTATTTATATTTATTTAAAGCATGTAATTAATTTATTATTTTATTATTATTTTATTTATTTATTTATTATTATTTATTTATTTATTGTTTATTGTTTATTTATTATTATTTTTATTTTTATTATTTATTATTTATTATTAAGGGATATTACATACTCTCCCACTTTAAGGAACTTCGTCCCGAAGTTAAGTTGAATTATTTATTATTTTTCTCCTAGTCTTAATCTCCTAATATTCCATGTCTACTAGCTTCAAAAATGGAAACTTCTTCACTTCATTCAATTTTATTAAATTGGCTTTAATTTCTCACCTCCAATCATTGTGGTTTCTTTTCCTCCTCTCTTAAAATCATAGCATTGATACACTTTGGAAATGTTGTTACTATTCCCCAACTTAGGTAATACCCTATAAATAAATTCATTAAGATGGCTACCAAAGGTAATCCGCTTATCATTTCTTGTTTTAAGACATCAACATAATAAAATTTCTTGATTATAAATCTTGTTATCCATAATTCATGCATATAGTTAGTCACCTATGGAAAACTTTACAATTTGGCTCTCCCATTAGAGGGAAAAACTATTATAGATGTTGTCATGCACACAAGTTATCTCCTCCAATTGATCAATTTTACTACGGATTTAATTCTTTAATCTATGTCATCATACCTTCGAGGTTCCTTCAAAATGACCTTCATTATTACCATGACTATTTAACTTCATTAGTTGATTGCCAATATTTCCTTCTTTTATGTGCATCATCCTTAGATAGGCCATATAGTGATACCTTTAAAGTACCAAGTTATGATTATACCAAACTCTTCCATTATGTTCTAAAATAGGTTGCCTCTTTTTATTGATTTCTTATTGAGCTATCATTAGTTATCATCATTAAAAAATTTATAAGTTTCTCCTTTCCATTTCTCCTTAGACAACTTTATCCAATATATGCAATTAACCTTGAATCACGAAACCTCATGTAACATTATACTCAACATCATAACAGTTAATTAAACTAAACTGAAATCATAGTGTATGATTTAGATGTATCATAAAGTTTAAACAATAAAGCATGCTTTACTTAGTTAACTAAATTACTACCTACAATATAGCGCATATCACCAAAGTAACATGGAATTTTTGCAAGACTTAATGGTAAAACAAATATTGGTAAGGGTTTTCTATTACCTCGTTGCATGATTCAAGAATTCTAACATTAAACCTTTCTTCACCAAAAAAAAAAATCAATTGTGTCACTAGCATACTATTAATATTTAAAAATTATTTTTACAAAAATATTTTCATATAATTTTTTATACGTAACTTTCATTTTTTTACCAATATATTTAACCTATCTATATTCTAACTCACCCTTTCATAACTTTGCACTTTAATTTCATTGCTTCACATTGTAGTATTAGAAAATTAAGATATTTAATTCCGACTCTATTTATCTCCTTACATTATTATCACTAAATATGCATATCATTCTCTTTTATAATCCTTCTATGCACATTATTCACAATGGTCTCATGAATCTTAGAAATAGAGAGGGCCCTAAGAAATAAAGAGGCCTAAATTTTACATCCGTTAATTCAGATTGTGGAGTGCTCCTAATTTTGCTACAAAGTGACATTACGTATAATTTTTACAAACCCTTACTTATTACAATATCTGCCATCATATTCCATGATTCCACCATCCATTCTCTTGGGAGAATAGTGTTCTCAGACAAAGGATTCCTTGGCAGTAGTACGTTGATTGAGGGCTCGAGGGTGGCCAGTTGTAGCAAGTTTTTGTGCAACTGAGCCTACGGTTGGGTGGAGATTCGTCCCCAAAACCTTGTTGCAGTTAGAAGACTTCAACTAGCATTCAACCCGGAAAACACAGGTAAATATCTCTACTTATAGTTTTGAATTTTGATGTTAATTAGTTGATAATTGCATGTTGATTATAAATTGTTAGATTAATCTAATGAATTATGTATTGATATTTCGGGGTTGTTACATCTCTAAACTTTCATCTTCATTGATACAAGATAATATGATACTCTGAGTGATAGACAAAATTGTCGTAGTGAGAACAGATCGGACCATCCTAAATTAATCTTCTATTGAATCTTTTGATCTATGAAAATTTGTGATGAATAGTTATTGTAAAATTGGATTTTGCAAACTTCAATATTCTTAGGAACATAAATTTGTCGTTTATGTTCAGAGTGACATTGGTACATAGATTGATTGGAAAGTCTGCTCTTGTGATTCGAATGATGATAAATAGTTCTTCTAGTTGGACTTTCCCTTATCATGTTAGTGGTTGTTTCCTAATTTCCTTCAGGCAATGTTGTTGTTGAGTTCGCTGTTGAATCTCATTTGGAATGTCCATCGTTTGAACGGCAACTTTTGCATGTGTCTTCACTTCAATAGGTTTATCCTCTGCTTGAGTTACGATTTTGACTTGATCAGTATTTGTTTCTTTATCTTCAACATGCACTGAAACGACTAGAGACTTCGATACTACTTCTTGAAGTTGTTCTAAGTTGTCATTTAGCGATTTCTTGTCACTTTTATGCTTCTTTATTTGCGTAAATAAGGCTTGGTTATGATTCCTTCGACGTGAAAGTTCATTGTTCTCTAAATCGTTGACTTTGTCCTTAGTATCTTTCTCTTTATCTTTTAAATTTTTTATTTGGTCTAATAATTTTTTAATAAGGGTTTTTAGACACAATTTTTCTTTTTCTTTTTCTGATAGATTCTCCTTTCGTTCCTTATCAAAACTTTCTTTTTCTTGTTTTAGTCTTTGTTTCTTAACCTTGCATTTTTTTATCTATGAAAGTAATTTCTCATTGTGGTTCCTTAAATGCCAAATTTCTTCATTGTTTTCTGTTGGTTTTTCATGAAACCAATCTTCGAGATCTTTATATTTCTTCTATGATGATTCATTCATTTGTTGAAGCTTTGCGATTTCTTCCTTCAATCATTTTATTTGCATCTACTCATTGTCTTGATGTTCTTCTATACTAAATAATCTTCCACATCTTGGACAACGTAAATTGCACCTTTTTTAATATATGTATATCCAATTTCATCTAGACAACTTGGACATTTAGTCCAAAATAGTGATTGTTGTGTGGGACTCGTCTTGACTACTTCCTTCATTATTTTCGAATTAGGCTCCATTTTTCTTGACTTGATAACCTTCCTTGGTAATTTAATTTTTTAATATATATATTATATTCTCAACAATTGTTTTTTTCTTAAACTCTCTTCTTTTTATAATTTTTTTTTTACTTTAATTTGTTTTTTTTTATAAACTTTTGTTCTATAAATATTTATAATCCTTTTTTTTCTTTTTGAAAAGTTACAACCCTAGTGAGACATGGTTATTCACCTCTTTGGGACATAATATAAAATATATGTCCACTTATGTGCCTTTGACTCTGTTAATTTTCTCCACGTAAAAAGTAAAACTTACCATTCACATAAAGAGATTTTGTATTCCTTTTGTTCTTCTTTTACCTTGAAAATACCATCGGCAATTACCATGGGTTGCTAAAACCACGAGCTTATAAACCACTTAATGAAGAATCAAGATAATCTTATCTACTCTTCCTTCTCTTACATATAGTTTTAAAGATATTTTAAAAGATTCCCTTATGACTTTATCATGCACTTTTTATCAATAATGTAGAACCTTTTTATATATATGAATGTTCTCTTTCAAAATTTACATCTGACTATTTTTTTACTAGAACCATTGAAATGTCAATGGCCAAAGGCCTTATTATTATTATTTTAATTAAATAAAAAAAATTATTCACTCTTTTCTTTTATAATCTTTTTTCCAATTCCTTTTTTCAAACTCTTTTTTTTAAGTGACCAAGGGCCTCAGCGAAAATCGAGAAACTCCAACTTGTGTAGTGAAACGCTTAGTTGCGACGACAAGTTGATGGCTAAAGGTCGGGATCTGCCAATGTGGCTCTAATACCAATTTAACGACAAAAAGTCTTATACGCAGCGGAAAACTTTAAAATACTTCAAAGATGTAAATGTTCATTGTAAGACAGGTAACTGTATATTGAATATTGTATATTGAATTGATGTAAGATATGAGATCATTACAAATGAAAATGAGGGCATGCTTATATATCCTAGGCAGGTACCCTTTCATGAATGGTCATGTCTCTAAGACATGCCTCTTCATTACTAACTAACTAACCATTAGTTAATTAATTATTATTTATTATTATTATATTTATATTTATATTTATTATTTTTATATGAATTATATTCATGATACCCACCTTCATTCAAGAAGAATGTTGGTTGGTGAGAGGTGTATGACCCTTGCAAATGGCGGAGGAATGTGGCATATCATCATTGTTGAGCAATATGTAGGACTGCTAGCCAGCTGGTTGTCCAAAATAGGAGAAAATTTTTCTCTTATGGGGTTACCCACTTTTGGTGAGCAACATTGCCCATATCCTCTAAAATCAAATCAATGCAATGTGCCACACAAGGAATCCAAAACAAGGTTTGATACCTCAGCATAAGCAACCTAGCAATAGCGACATGATTAGCAACATTATCCATTATGACTTGGACAACATTTTGTAAACCTATCTCTTGAATGAACACATTTAACAAGTCACATAATAATGTCGCACCTTTAAAATGTGGAAATGTGTCAATAAATCTAATAAAAATTGTCCCCCGAAACAATTAACCAAGATATTGAGAAGGGCCCTTCCCTTCTAATTAGTCCAACGATTTGATGTCACGATGCATCTAGCAACTTCCCATGATTGTTTAAGTTTCTCCATTCTATGAATGCAATCAAGCTTTTCATTTTGAAGGATAGGCCCTCTCAACTCATGATAGGTAGGGGCCTTATACCTTGGGCCAACAATAGCAACAACATCAAACATAGACTAGTAGAGTGGGTTGTTCTTAGCAATGTTGAAAGGAATGTCACTCCATGGAAAACATCTACCCACAACCTTGTCAGCGTCTTGCTTCCTCTTTCTTTTAACCATTAATTTAACAAAAGGTTGTGCACCACCTATGGTTCTAGGAACAAAAAAAAATTGTAGAGAATCCACAAAATTTTGATCTACTAATAAGAACAATCTAAAAAACACTTTCTTTTCATATCGATACAAAATTTCTCTACTAAATTTTGTAGCGGAATAAGAACAGAAATAAATCACAGTCACACGGTAGCAAAACACAATATTTTTCCAGGGATCCCAACTGGGAAAACCCTCTGCTTGATTGAGAATTTTATTGATAGAAAATGAGCAATTGATCTCTTACAAATACAATTGTTTCAATCTAAAAAACACACTTGTCTTTCTTGCTTTATCTAAGCTTGAAACCCTTGCCAAGCTATTGATCTCTGTTGCCCTCTATCAATCTACGCACAAGCTTCTCTTGCACACACTGCCCCTCACAACCTCCACACAAACCTGTGCAACCTTCTCACAAACCTATGAGCTTTATTGTCTTGTCTCATCAACTCGTGCTCACAAGACAATGATCAAAACGTGCCTTCATTACTCCTTATAAGCACTTCGATTAGGCTATTACTGGCAAGTTCTATTTGAGGAAAGTCGAACTAATGATTGACTAGTTAACAAAAGCTCATTGTTTGTGTTAACTCTTCCTTCCTATAATTTAGGAGCCTAACTCAATCAAATCGACCTTTACCCAAAATAACTCACGCTAGAAGGCATATTATTTAGGGCTCGGGCGATGGCGTTTCCTCAAGCGAACAGGGTTTCAGAAGGTCTGTCTGTCGCCGCTACTCACAAAGATTAGCACTGCGCAAAACCGGAGGGGTGCCTGGCAGATGGACTCGCCGCGCATGATCTCTCCCTTTGGATCTGGCCCGGATCTACCACCGGAAAGCAGCTTCAAGAACTAGAACAGAGCAAACAGAAACTGGAGTTTAACCACCCCTTCTCGGCTCAGGATGTTTCATACATGACGGATCTGGGTGCTTTTTGTCACTGTTCTCGGCTTCTTGCATCAAATAAGCTGGACCCCAACCAATATCGAATGGAGGCGTCGGCGACGGCGTTTCTCAGGGTTACAGTAGATCTGGTTTGTGCCGTCATTAATCTCATAGAACAACAAGGGGTAGAAATGGATGGGGGCCTGGCAAATGGATGCGCAGAGTATGACCTCTCCATTCGGGTTTGGTCCGGATCTACCACCGGAGAGCAGCCTCAAGATTTGGAACAATACAAACAGAGATTGGAATTTTATCTCCGTTTCTCAGTACAGGATGCATCATTCAGGACGGATCTGGGTTCCATCTTTCAATGATCTTGGCCATCTGTATCAAATCAGCTGGACCTCAATCAGTATCGGATAGCTGCGCTTCCCCCAGCGAGGGTTATGCCCAGGATTGGAAGCAGCGCCTGCGTTTTTGGAAAATCGATCCGACAGACTGGTCCCCTACTCCCTCTCGGAAAGCAGCGGGCCCAATCTGACACTTTTTGGCAGCTCACAACCAATTTGTTTGATGACCAAGCATGGGGCGAGAGCTTGGCTTTGGATCCACAGCGATCTACAGTAGTCAATGTTGTAAAAGAACTGATCGCAAAACAGCACATCTGGATGAGAGATAACAAGGAAACCCCTCATAGATCTGGATCACAGATTCAGATCATAGATCGAATCAGGGAACAGAGAGAGGAGTTGACTAAAATGGAAAAGATAACAAGTCAAACAACATCTGCAATGGTTATGCGGGAAGAAACAAAAAATCATATCTTCATCAGATCCCTGGAAGGAATTACAATATGCATCAGAATAGGAAAAGGGGAGGTGACAAACATCCTCAAACAGAGGATACAAGAAAGAACTGGAATCCCTCCATGCAAACAACTTCTTATCTACTCAGGAAAAGTATTGCAGGAAGATCGCAAACTAATAGAATATGGAATAGGAAATAACTCAACAATATGCCTTAGCACAAGGATACGCGGAGGCTGTCCCGGCACAAGCTCAAAAGGACCTGCATCCTTCAAAGATGCACTAAAAGGGAAGGTGGAACCACAAATGAAAACAGAACAGCAAACTACAGTACCTGGGACCTACATTGTTGAGCAGACATCACATAATCCAGCCTTAACAATTGCTATACCAGAGGTAAATGAAATACACACTGATTATCTAACCAAAGCAGTGATTTGCAGATTCAATGGATTCTGGCCCAAACCATAAGCTCTCCGTCAATGGATCTATTCCATATGGACAGAAAATTGTGACATCCATTTATGTTCAAGGGGATTCTTCATTGTCAAATTTGACACCATAAAGGACAAGGAATATGCACTAAACGAAGGGCCATGGTTCTGGGGCAATGCAGGCCTGTTTATCAAACCTTGGTTCCCAGATTTCGACCCCAACAACATGGTAGTCTCCAAAATGCCTGTATGGGTAAAACTGTTCAATTTACCAATACACTTTTGGCACTACAAAGTACTAGAAGGAATTGGCAACGCTTTGGGGACATTCCTAAAAGTGGACAGCGAACGCCTATCAAAGGATATCTACACTTTCGCCAGGATCTGTGTGGAGGTCGATCTCAGTCAAGGCCTACCAGAACACATCCTCTTACTCCACAATGGAAAGCAATGGACACGGCCACTTGATTACGAAAACACTGCCTTTCGCTGCCGTATATGTAGACAAGTTGGTCATCTTCAGAGTGCATGCCCACAAAATAAAAAAGAAAGGAAAAGAAGACAACCCACAAAACCAAAAGGTTGGCAGTTTTCAGCCACATGGACAGAGGATATAGAAGAGGAACAGAAGGAGGAAGACAGCAGCGTACCTCAAGAAGTTGCAGAAGAAGGAAATAATCCAGAAATCAAAAATGAAAGCAGCACACAATACCCACAGAATAATGAAAATCTGATTGGATATGCCACAGATCCAAATGACAGCAAGTCACAGCAGCAATATGAGAACACAGGACAGGAAGTCGGGGGCAGCAAGAGAGCACACTCTTCATCAGGATCAGATTCTGAAAAAGAAATCATGGCTGATACAAACGAACTTCAAATGACTATTGTAACTGCCACACCCAACAATGAAGGTTGGCGGAAAGTGGAGAAAAAGAAAGGTAGGAAGGCATAGACAGCTTATTTTTAGATCATGTTCTTAGCAGAACAAGTTTGATAACGCATATGCTATTATAGCATCTACAACATGTAATTTTACTCAATTTTGAATAAAATTACGATTTTTCCAGTGGAAAAAAAAACTCACACTAGAAGGCAATAATCTCGACCTTCCACTAATTAGCACTAGTCAACTACTTCTTGCACTCCTAACTTTTAGGAATTCACCCTAAATTTTAGAAATTTGTCCTACTTTTTAGGAATTAGCTCCTAACTCATAGGAACTCGTGCATGCTCAAGGAAAAACTCATTGTGATTCCTTCTATTAAGGCACAAATCAAGGAACTCTTTCTCGTTATTATTTTCAACATTCCCTCTTAGCGAGGAAGGTGTTCCTAGAAGAACCGCGTCCATCTAGATCTGTCTCCTGCACTACCAAGTTCTCCGTTGTTGCAGCTGCTCCCTCTCAACCAAAAGGCTTCCCTGCTTTCCCATACGGAACCTGCATTGAAGACCTATTATTCCCACCATGTTTTGTGAGTCCACAATCTACCACTATTAATGATCACAGCACCTTTTGTGTCACTGAACTTTGACACACTGATTTGTCCCACTAGCCGGCCTCTAGCTCCATTAAGAAGGCTTCTCATTGGGTCTTCTGGATCTGCCCTCTTATCAGTGGTTTGGCCATCTGCAACCTCTGAACTAGGGCTCCACAACTCTGCATCCTAATGGCTCATTAGTCCTTCAATGATCAGTATACACGAGGACTTCAAAGACTACCCACTTGTCAAGATTTTGGCTACTCCAGAACGTTGCTCCTAGGGCACACAAATCTACCATGTGACTATGACACATCAACCCTATTGTCACTCTCCTCAGGGCCTCCAAAATTGCCCCCAGATTCAATTCCTTGACTGATATAGGGCATAATATTATGCCCACAATTTGGCTCCTTAATGCTTAGAACTTAGGGTAGACATGCACAACCCTCTTATCACTGATAAGTCTACTATGTATCCACTAAACTAGAGCTCTGGTCACTATTGTTCAAACCTCCATGAACAGACCTACATAAACCTTCAACGTTTGCTTGATTCTGCCCACTTATCCTCACGTTACGATAGCGTTACAGCCATACACATTACATCCTACTTTTGTCCCCTTGCATGCACTGCTTGGACAGACTTAAGGATTCATATATGGTGATTGTACATACATTAAGAAAAAACCTAAATATGGCATCAGGGCCTGTTGTCCTAAAACCCTTTAAGAACAGCTCCTCCATCTCCTAACTTTTGTCACCTTAGAAGACAAGTCAACATCCTTCTTCAAGACGCCTACAGCAGCCTTGAAACTTCGTTGTTCTGAGCACCATATTCATAGAGATCAACCTTCAAAGCACATGCCCAGAACTCTGCAAGATAACTCAATTCAACTTGGCCGGATTAGACTTGGAGGAAGAAACATTAACTTCGCCCTCCCTCACTTTCCACCTTGGCTCCTTGACATGTGGCACCTCAGACTTCTTTCTCCTCTTGGACGAAAAGCACTTGGATGGATTTCTCAACTTGGTGTTGGTCTTTATTTTGATCCCAACTCTAAAACCATGTAAAAAATCCACAAAATTTTGATCTGCTAATATGAACAATCTGAAAAACATTTTCTTTTCATATAGACACAGAATTTCTCTACTAAACTTTGCAGTGGAATAGGAATGGAAATAAATCACAGTCACACAATAGCAAAACACAATATTTTTCTAGGGAACCCAACTAGGAAAACCCTTTGCTTGATTGAGAATTTTATTGATAGACCTAAGCAATTGATCTCTTACAAATACAACTGTTTCAACCTGAAAAACACACTTGCCTTTCCTGCTTGATCTAAGCTTAAAACCCTTGCAAGTTTGTTGATCTCCATTGTCCTCTACCAATCTATGCACAAGCTTCTCTTGCACGCTCTACCTCTCACAAGCTCCACACACAAATGTGTGCAACCTTCTCATAAACCCATGAGCTCTATTGTCTTGTCTCACCAACTCATGCTCACAACATAATGATCAAAACGTGCCTTCGTTCCTCCTTATTAGCACTTCGATTAGGCTATTACTGGCAAGTTCTATTTGACGAAAGTCGAACTGTTGATTGACTAGTTAACAAAAGCTCACTAGTTGTGTTAACTCACCCTTCTTATAATTTAGGAACCTAACTCAATCAACTTGGCATTTATCCAAAATAACTCACACTAGAAGGCAATAAACTCGTCCTTCCACTAATTAGCACTAGTCAACTGCTTCTTGCACTCCCAACTTTTAGGAATTCATCCTAGTTTTTAGGAATTAGCTCCTAACTCATAGGAACTCATGCATGCTCAAGGAAAAACTTGTTGTGGTTCCTTTGATTAAGGCACAAATCAAGGAACCCTTTCTCGCTATTATTTTCAACAAAGGTGAGGTCGTTGAGGACATTATAGAACATGAAGTTGAAGAAAAGCTATCACTGCTTGCCCCCTGAATCTTGCAACTGCACCTTCTGCAACCTCAATTCTCACAACTTCCCTACCATCTCTCCTTTTACTCATATCTTTAGGCGATTTATTGGCAATAGGAATGATTTTGAGGTTGCAGCTAAACATATTCCCACTTCATGCCCTGGAATTTGTGCAAGGCAGCTTTTCAACACGTTGATTTCCCCCATCATTTCATTCCCAAACAACCTGCAATTGAACATTTTTCTATTGTGCACATCATTGATATCACCATATTCCCACATACGGTCCAAAGCTATGTTACCGAATCTGCGGGGGTAAAGAGAAGGAAACACGAATCCCCGCATCCGATCCGAATCTGCCCGAATCCGTGTATGATCCGCCAAGGTGGCGTTCAGCGTCAAATGGAACCTTGCCCTGTGTTTTGGAGACGATTTAACTGGTTTGGTGGTAGATTTCGATGGTTTTGAAGACGGAATGGGCGTTCATAGCAAACTGCGGGAGGTTGGTTGATCAAGCCACTATTAGACGTCGCGTGGTTGGGGTGGCAACACAATGCAGAAGGTGTAACTGAGACGTTGCGTGGTCGAGGTGTCAGTAGCGCGTCACAAGGTCAGCAGCACAACGGTCACTTGGTCGAGGTTGTGGGCAGCACAACGATGGTGAAGTTCGCTGGAGAGGGCATAAGCATTGCCGGAAGGTTTTTTATTACGTTTTTTTAATAATTTTAATTAACATTTTTATTATATTCAACATACATAATTATTAATATTCCATTTACATTAATTTATAATGTTAATTGTAAATCAAATATAATATTAAAAATTAAATGTTAACATTATTATTTAATATAATATTAAATAGTAATATATTTAATTATATATTATAATATTAATTTATATTATAAATTAAATATTATTAATATTTAATTTATACACATTTAATTTAATAATGTGTAATTTATAATTTTAAAACATATATTTAATTATATATATAGTTTTATTAATATTTAGCTATATTAATGTTTTAATTTATAGTTTTATATATTAATTAATTAAGATTTAATTTGAGATTAAAAAACATATATTGCTACTTTTGTATGCTTTTAATCTAAGAAACCGGATTCGTTCAAAACCCTGGACGAATCGTGAATCGCACGAATCGGACACGATTCTGTCCTGACAAGTGTCATGCTGGCAGGACTCGTCGTGTCCGTTTTCCCCACGTCGTGTCAGCACGTGTCAGGGAAAAATCGAATCAGGTCCGTTTTTTTTTGGAACGAGTCCTGGTTTTGTCCGAATCGTGTCACGATTTTTGCCTGTTCGCGGGGTTAAAAGGCGTCGGTTTGAAAGGTTCTGAGCAACATATTCAAGGGTTCTGAGTTTATGTGAGCTGCGAGCAGTGCTGAGACTCGGGAGTATTCGCGATTTGTTGACTGTTCGTGTCAGTGACCAGCGTCGGCCCTCCTCCAGGTATGTTCCTGAATCCTCCCGCGGGTTTGGCAGTTTACAGTTTTATAATTTTTATTATTATAGTCGGCCCCTTCGGCAGTTTATAGTCGGCCCCTTCAATGCGTTCAGCAGAAAGGGAAGTCCCATTGAGGAATGCGACTAAGAAGTTAGTCGGGCAATGATATAACAGACATCTGAGCCAAAACTTGTCGAGCTTGAGATTTTGAGATGCTAGTGGGTAGGCTTATGCATGCGTATACCCCCTTCGACTCGTGAGAAATGCGCTTATAGCTCCCGAATTGCTTCAGTACTGGGCCTCAACATAACCCTACAAAAATATTCAACTCTGCTAGAAATGATCTCCAATGGTATTCCCAGGTCTAACTCTGCTAGAAATGATCTCAAATGGTATGCCCAGTCTCATGCATGCAAATTTCCTAACCTTTCTCCACTTGTTTATCTTCCTTATCTCACTAATAGCTCTATTCAACAGAACCTCAATCCCTCTGTTCACTCTGTTTTACTATCCATTTGTTGTTGTTATAATCAATAAGCTAGTCATCCGCATGCTACCATGCGATGTGTCCACAAGACCGTCATCTCAATAACAAGTTACAACTGTTGTCAAAAGGTAGATGGCATTTGGATATTCCTCCATGATGGTCGGAACTTGTCTAGTTGCTTGGGTTGCCCACCATCTTTATTTGCCACCATCATTTAAAAAAAAAAAAATCCCATTAAACATACGATAGCATTCCCAAACATAGCAGTTTCACCGCAACAATCTATTGTGTTACGTGTACTGTGTTAACACCTGAGGTATCTAAGAGCACTTGGGTAGTAATTAACCCCAATGAATGAGATGTACTAATAACATAACGCTGCCTCCTGTATCTGTATGCACTCTGGTAGAATTGGCAAGTAATATGAGACACAGATGTACATCTTCGACCATTAGAATTGGAGCTTAACAGAGCCTGTGCATCACTTCGAACACTAAGCAGTATATGCACAAGGTGGGACACCAATTGACAACAACAAGGTTTCCCCAAAAGCTTCAATTTTCTGTTCCAAACAAAGAGTTGTTGGAAGTCTGATTTGAGCTATTTTGTTATGTGATGGATAGATAGAATTTTCAACCCAACAGTACAGCGTATGATTCAACAACAAGAGTGCACAATTTCACAACATGATCCAGAGTTGATTTGACAATTAGCTGATCATTGATGGAAATTTGGAAAACAGTAACTAGAATTTTAAGGGTTGCTGTTGTAATTTTACAAACAAATGAACAATAGAACTGTGACACAGTGACACTGTATGTATTGGAAAAAATAGCTGAGACAATTTATCTTATTGTGCATGTATGTTTTCAACTTTTCCCAAGTCAAGTAAATTCATTGAGATTCCTTACTGTTAGTACAAATTTTTTTATCCTAGTGATACAGAATCATTACCATCATCTAATAATACAAATTCTCATCGAATCCGACTTGACCCTATGCACAGTTTACAATTTTTTTACAGCAGTTTGTTCATTTTTAAATTTTTTTGCATTTTTTAATTTTTGACAACAGTTTGTTCATTTTTTTACAGGTTGTCGTTGAGGTAACGCCGTAGTCCGTAACAGTGTTCATGGCTCAATCAAAGGCAGCTGTTAGGGGGCAAAGTAAGGGCAAGAATGTCATGGGTAGAGATGCCCTTCCTCCCCCAATATCATCAGAGTCTGCTGCAAGTAATGTTGAGGGAAGAGGACTTAAAGACAATGATAAATATCCATTATGGAAATATGTCACAAGCTAAGAAACCGGATTCGTTCAAAACCCTAGACGAATCGCACGAATCGGACACGATTTTGTCCTGACACGTGTCATGCTGGCAGGACTCGTCGTGTCCGTTTTCCCCACGTCGTGTCAGCATGTGTCAGGGAAAAATCGAATCGGGTCCGTTTTTTTTGGAACGAGTCCTGGTTTTGTCCGAATCGTGTCACGATTTTTGCCTGTTCGCGGGGTTAAAAGGCGTCAGTTTGAAAGGTTCTGAGCAACATATTCAAGGGTTCTGAGTTTATATGAGCTGCGAGCAGTGCTGAGACTCGGGAGTATTCGCGATTTGTTGACTGTTCGTGTCAGTGACCAGCGTCGGCCCTCCTCCAGGTATGTTCCTGAATCCTCCCGCGGGTTTGGCAGTTTACAGTTTTATAATTTTTATTATTATAGTCGGCCCCTTCGGCAGTTTATAGTCGGCCCCTTCAATGCGTTCAGCAGAAAGGGAAGTCCCATTGAGGAATGCGACTAAGAAGTTAGTCGGGCAATGATATAACAGACATCTGAGCCAAAACTTGTCTGGCTTGAGTTTTTGAGATGCTAGTGGGTAGGCTTATGCATGCGTATACCCCCTTTGACTCGTGAGAAATGCGCTTATAGCTCCCGAATTACTTCAGTACTGGGCCTCAACATAACCCTACAAAAATATTCAACTCTGCTAGAAATGATCTCCAATGGTATTCCCAGGTCTAACTCTGCTAGAAATGATCTCAAACGGTATGCCCAGTCTCATGCATGCAAATTTCCTAACCTTTCTCCACTTGTTTATCTTCCTTATCTCACTAATAGCTCTATTCAACAGAACCTCAATCCCTCTGTTCACTCTGTTTTACTATCCATTTGTTGTTGTTATAATCAGTAAGCTAATCATCCGCATGCTACCATGCGATGTGTCCACAAGACCGTCATCTCAATAACAAGTTACAACTGTTGTCAAAAGGTAGATGGCATTTGGATATTCCTCCATGATGGTCGGAACTTGTCTAGTCGCTTGGGTTGCCCACCATCTTTATTTGCCACCATCATTTAAAAAAAAAAATCCCATTAAACATACGATAGCATTCCCAAACATAGCAGTTTCACCGCAACAATCTATTGTGTTACGTGTACTGTGTTAACACCTGAGGTATCTAAGAGCACTTGGGTAGTAATTAACCCCAATGAATGAGATGTACTAATAACATAACGTTGCCTCCTGTATCTGTATGCACTCTGGTAGAATTGGCAAGTAATATGAGACACAGATGTACATCTTCGACCATTAGAATTGGAGCTTAACAGAGCCTGTGCATCACTTCGAGCACTAAGCAGTATATGCACAAGGTGGGACACCAATTGGCAACAACAAGGTTTCCCCAAAAGCTTCAATTTTCTATTCCAAACAAAGAGTTGTTGGAAGTCTGATTTGAGCTATTTTGTTATGTGATGGATAGATAGAATTTTCAACCCAACAGTACAGCATATGATTCAACAACAAGAGTGCACAATTTCACAACATGATCCAGAGTTGATTTGACAATTAGCTGATCATTGATGGAAATTTGGAAAACAGTAACTAGAATTTTAAGGGTTGCTGTTGTAATTTTACAAACAAATGAACAATAGAACTGTGACACAGTGACACTGTATGTATTGGAAAAAATAGCTGAGACAATTTATCTTATTGTGCATGTATGTTTTCAACTTTTCCCAAGTCAAGTAAATTCATTGAGATTCCTTACTGTTAGTACAAATTTTTTTATCCTAGTGATACAGAATCATTACCATCATCTAATAATACAAATTCTCATCGAATCCGACTTGACCCTATGCACAGTTTACAATTTTTTTACAGCAGTTTGTTCATTTTTAATTTTTTTTTTCATTTTTTAATTTTTTACAACAGTTTGTTCATTTTTTTTACAGGTTGTCGTTGAGATAACGCCGTAGTCCGTAACAGTGTTCATGGCTCAATCAAAGGCAGTTGTTAGGGGGCAAAGGAAGGGCAAGAATGTCATGGGTAGAGATGCCCTTCCTCCCCCAATATCATCAGAGTCTGCTGCAAGTAATGTTGAGGGAAGAGGACTTAAAGACAATGATAAATATCCATTATGAAAATATGTCACAAGCTAAGAAACCGGATTCGTTCAAAACCCTGGACGAATCGCGAATCGCACGAATCGGACACGATTCTGTCCTGACACATGTCATGTTGGCAGGACTCGTCGTGTCCGTTTTCCCCACGTCGTGTCAGCACGTGTCAGGGAAAAATCGAATCGGGTCCGTTTTTTTTGGAACGAGTCCTGGTTTTGTCCGAATCGTGTCACGATTTTTGCCTGTTCGCGGGGTTAAAAGGCGTCGGTTTGAAAGGTTCTGAGCAACATATTCAAGGGTTCTGAGTTTATGTGAGCTGCGAGCAGTGCTGAGACTCGGGAGTATTCGCGATTTGTTGACTGTTCGTGTCAGTGACCAGCGTCGGCCCTCCTCCAGGTATGTTCCTGAATCCTCCCGCGGGTTTGGCAGTTTACAGTTTTATAATTTTTATTATTATAGTCGGCCCCTTCAATGCGTTCAGCAGAAAGGGAAGTCCCATTGAGGAATGCGACTAAGAAGTTAGTCGGGCAATGATATAACAGACATCTGAGCCAAAACTTGTCTGGCTTGAGTTTTTGAGCTGCTAGTGGGTAGGCTTATGCATGCGTATACCCCCTTCGACTCGTGAGAAATGCACTTATAGCTCCCGAATTGCTTCAGTACTGGGCCTCAACATAACCCTACAAAAATATTCAACTCTGCTAGAAATGATCTCCAGTGGTATTCCCAGGTCTAACTCTGCTAGAAATGATCTCAAACGGTATGCCCAGTCTCAAGCATGCAAATTTCCTAACCTTTCTCCACTTGTTTATCTTCCTTATCTCACTGATAGCTCTATTCAACAGAACCTCAATCCCTCTGTTCACTCTGTTTTACTATCCATTTGTTGTTGTTATAATCAGTAAGCTAGTCATCCGCATGCTACCATGCGATGTGTCCACAAGACCGTCATCTCAATAACAAGTTACAACTGTTGTCAAAAGGTAGATGGCATTTGGATATTCCTCCATGATGGTCAGAACTTGTCTAGTTGCTTGGGTTGCCCACCATCTTTATTTGCCACCATCATTTAAAAAAAAAAAATCCCATTAAACATACGATAGGATTCCCAAACATAGCAGTTTCACCGCAACAATCTATTGTGTTACGTGTACTGTGTTAACACCTGAGATATCTAAGAGCACTTGGGTAGTAATTAACCCCAATGAATGAGATGTACTAATAACATAACGCAACCTTCTGTATCTGTATGCACTCTGGTAGAATTGGCAAGTAATATGAGACGCAGATGTACATCTTCGACCATTAGAATTGGAGCTTAACAGAGCCTGTGCATCACTTCGAGCACTGAGCAGTATATGCACATGGTGGGACACCAATTGGCAACAACAAGGTTTCCCCAAAAGCTTCAATTTTCTATTCCAAACAAAGAGTTGTTGGAAGTCTGATTTGAGTTATTTTGTTATGTGATGGATAGATAGAATTTTCAACCCAACAGTACAGCATATGATTCAACAACAAGAGTGCACAATTTCACAACATGATCCAGAGTTGATTTGACAATTAGCTGATCATTGATGGAAATTTGGAAAACAGTAACTAGAATTTTAAGGGTTGTTGTTGTAATTTTACAAACAAATGAACAATAGAACTGTGACACAGTGACACTGTATGTATTGGAAAAAATAGCTGAGACAATTTATCTTATTGTGCATGTATGTTTTCAACTTTTCCCAAGTCAAGTAAATTCATTGAGATTCCTTACTGTTGGTACAAATTTTTTTATCCTAGTGATACAAAATCATTACCATCATCTAATAATACAAATTCTCATCGAATCCGACTTGACCCTATGCACAGTTTACAATTTTTTTACAGCAGTTTGTTCATTTTTAAATTTTTTTTGCATTTTTTAATTTTGACAGCAGTTTGTTCATTTTTTTTACAGGTTGTCGTTGAGGTAACGCCGTAGTCCGTAACAGTGTTCATGGCTCAATCAAAGGCAGCTGTTAGGGGGCAAAGGAAGGGCAAGAATGTCATGGGTAGAGATGCCCTTCCTCCCCCAATATCATCAGAGTCTGCTGCAAGTAATGTTGAGGGAAGAGGACTTAAAGACAATGATAAATATCCATTATGGAAATATGTCACAAGAGAGGATGGGCCAAACAACAAGGGAAAGGGAGGAGGCAATGTGCAATGGAAATGCAACTTTTGTAACATTTCTTTCAAAAGCACATATTACCGTGTGAAATCACATTTGTTGGCTATACCTGGTTGTGGGATTGGATCTTGTAGAGTTATTACTTCACAAAAGAGAAAAGAATTGGAAAAGGAGGCCAATGTTGGTATGGAACATGTGGCACTGGCTTCAAAATCAAAAAAACCCAATAATGAAGACCCCCTTCCATTTTTCAGGAAAGGGACCACCAAATTTCCATTTGAGAGTTCTACTTCTAGTGGGGGACAAGCATTAAAAAGAAGATCACTTGGTCCAATGGACAAGATTTTCCAAAAAGAGAGACGGGAAGAGCTTGATCTCACCATTGCCTTCTTCTTCTGTCAAAACTTCATATCATTTAATGTTGCACGTTCACCTTTATTTGTTGAGATGTGCCGAGCTCTAACTCAAGGGGCTCCAACAGGGTATGTGCCTCCTGGGTCAAAGAAGCTGAGAACCACATTGTTGACGAAGGCAAAAAAAGAGGTGCAAAAAATGCTTGAGCCTATTATGGCATCATGGCCAACATCTGGGGTTAGCAATGTTTCTGATGGATGGACAGATCCAGCACGACACCCAATCATCAACTTCATGGTGTCTTCCTTGAATGGTCCAGTTTCCATGAAAGCAGTGGATACACTTGGTGAATACAAGGATGCACAATTTATGGGTGAGTTATTTATTAAAGTTGTTGAAGATGTAGGTGTTGAATCTTGTGTGCAAATCATTACAGATAATGCACCTGTTTGCAAGGCGGCTGGCATGATTGTGGAAGCTAAATATCCACAACTGTTTTGGACACCTTGCATTGTCCACTCATTGAACTTAGCACTGAAATCCATTGCTTCTGATGTGCTTTGGATTGGAAGCATTATTGAGGATGCAAGACATATCCGTAACTTTGTGCAAAATCATACAAATGCTCTCACTATCTACAAGGAGTACAACAATCTATCATTGTTGAAGATTGCTGATACACGGTTTGCATCTTCATTCATGATGTTGAAGAGGTTGAGGGAGGTCAAGACCGCTCTTGGGTCCATGGTTATTTCTGAGTTTTGGTCTTTTTGGAGAAAGACAGATCAGGCAGCCTCTAAAAGAGTGAAGGACACGGTACTAGATGACGCTTGGTGGGAGAGGGTAGATCTAATTATTCGGATCATGGACCCTATCATCTCTTTGCTTAGAGTTGCAGATACAGACAAACCCATCCTAGGAGAGGTTTATGAGGGATCGGATTCCATGATTGAGTCTGTGAGGACCATTATTCTACAGAGTGAGTGCCCCAGTATGAGACATCAACAGAGGCCTTCTGCGATACCATACATGATATTCTTGTCAGCAGATGGGACAAGAATTGTACACCTTTACATTGTTTGGCTCACTCATTGAACCCCAAATACTACAGCCATGAGTGGCTGAATGGTGGACCTTCCCACAGATTCCCTCCTCACATGGATGCTGAAATCTCACAAGGGAGGAAAGAGGCATTCAGGCGGATTTATCAAGATAGTGCATTGCTTGCTGAGGTGGAGGATGCCTTTGCAGAGTTTTCCACTGGCACTGGTCGATTTGGAGGTTATGATGTGATTAGAGACAGGGGGCTTAAGAAGCCCTATTCTTGGTGGGAAAATCATGGGGCAACAAGCCCTCCTCTTCAGCAGTTAGCCATGAGGCTCCTCTCTTAGGTGACTTCATCCTCTTGTTGCAAGAGGAATTGGAGCACATATGGGAATTTTAATAATGTGAAGAAGAGCAGGCTTGAGCAGTCCAGGGCAGAGACAATGGTGTATGTGCACACCAACCTTCGTCTTATTTACAGGCAGAGGGAAAAGTGGTTGAGGGGAAAGGCAAAGATGTGGGATGTCTTTCCTGATGATATGGGTCTAGACACCACTGTTGAGTTGGCATTGGCCAACATGGATCTCAATGATCCAGTGCTAGAGCCTGTTAGATTTGATGACTTAGAGGGGTCAACCTCCATACCAACAGATGTAGAGGCGACTATGGATACAGGGGAGGAGGAGG
>APFE030012760.1:65361-89910 GCA_000404065.3 Pinus taeda
ATACCACTCGACCAGACAGAGCAACCTGGTTGCCCGATCCAGAGAAGCTTTCCACAGAGGCTCTCTGTCCCTCCGTGCCCAGAACTCAGATCACTCAAAGCTCTTCTACTGTAAAATCTCTTCTCCGGGTTTCCTGCTAATGAGTCTTTCCTTCTCTCTCCCTCCTTTTGCTCCCGGGTCAGGCTTCTGCTATATATCCCCCTCGCCTGGCGGTGGCCGCCCTCCCACTTGCAGCCACCGCCTCTCAGCATTGAAGCCTCTCTACGATATTTCTTGCAATCAATTTCCAGTAGATAGGGTGGTCTTTATGAGTTCAGATATTATATGATCGATATCCATGCTGGCACGCTACTTTGCATAAGTTCATAACTTTCTTATATATATTCGTGACATTCCTTTAATACATGGTATGACTTTACTGATATTTCTTATAACCTTTATTTAATATATTTTATAAATATTTAAATAATCACTTTATCAAATATATGTTATACATTCCTTTAATACATGGTATGACTTTACTGCTATTTCTTATAACCTTTATTTAATATATTTTATAAATATTAAATGATCACTTTATCAAATATATGTTATAAATATTTAATGTTATATATATATTTATAACATTTCAAAATATGTTATAATCATTTAATGATATGTATATCTTTTAAATTATAATTGTAAAGTCTAACTATATATCATAAAGTTTAATGTATATATATATAGATATCTTCATATATTCTAAAGTTTAACATTTTTATTAATGGGTAATTAAGATGGGTTTGTTCACATTTTGAATGCATGGATAGCAGCAACGGTCCCCGAACGATTGTAGATGAGTTCTCCTAGTTGAGAGGGTGGCGTTAAAAATTGGCAAACTAGGGCCAAACTCCATGTGGATCACCTTATTTAATGGCTTCTGATTTTTCCTAGATTCCTCTCATCGAGAGGTGTAGGATTGATCTAAAGATCATCCGATTCCGATAAGTATTTATGGAGATGTGAATTTATTTTGATTATGGACAAATTGTCAAGGCCGGCCAGCAAACTTATGTAGGCTCAAAAGCCCAATAGTCATGTCTATTCAACCTAAACATTTGCATATAAATACAAGGAGCATTCTCCTCATTTGGACAATTCAATTCACTCATCTTCTCTCTCTCTCTTCTACACATAAAAGGAGCCTCTCTCTCTCTCTCACACGTGTGGCTGAAAGAAAGACGTCCTAGGGCAAGGAAGACGCAGAAAGAAGAATGCTAGGGCAGCAGGTCATCTCTTTGACCAGCATTGACCTTCCAAGAGTGCGGATTGGGTGTGGTTGCCTCTCCTACGCAGGCCGCAATTTTTGGCACAAAAATCGAGGTGATCTGACCTCTGGTTTGACCGGTGTTAACTGCCCTAGTTTAGGGCTGCAATTTGACTTCAGAAATCTGCAAATTGACTGAACTTTTGGGACTGTTCAAGAGTTGTTTCTTCAGGCTGTTCGAACTTCGAGGACAAGTTGACTAGAAATTGACCAAGTATTTTAGAGGTCAATTTCAACTAGTTTGACCAAGTTTGACTTTGCTGATCTAGGGTTTGCTACTGCTGATATAAAATTACAGAATTCAGATTTTGTACTATTTCTCTCTGCTGAATTATTGAAGATAAAAGAAGATTTGATCAAAGGGTTTCCCCGCATTGGGGTTTGTCCCTGGCTAGCCGCCACATCTTGTGTCTCTTGGCTTGGCTTGTTCTCTATTGATCATTTAATGTTCTATCTGCACTTTACTTAATGTATATGTGATTGCTACTCTGTGGATAATAAGAAGAAATATAAATAAACTGCTCTAAGCATAGAACATACCATAATTTAACAGAGGGACATTGCAAAACTTATCCAAAATCTCAAAAAAAAGGAAAAACATGTTGAAATTGTTACATATACCTGCAAATACAAAAACAGCTGATGGGAATCAATCCCCACTCCAAAATAAATCGATGATGGCAAATGAAAACACTCTATTTTTAGTCTTTAACTCAGAAAATTTGTGGAGACCTCCTTTGCTCTCAAACACCTTCATCTATTTTGAAAATGAGTAGGAAAAAAAGTGAAAAAACTAGTTTAAGGCAAATTGTCCATGACATAGGCGATATTTTCGATCAACTCACAATAATATCTCAATTTTTTGAAAACATCACAATATTTTGGAGAGCAGAAAATATCACGATATTTTGTGGTGATATTATCATTGACTAGGGGCGATATTATCATTGACTAGGGGACATCACGATATATCATGATGTCAATGATAATTTTACGATTTTTGCAAAACTACTTGTAATCATGGCTGTGCCATATTTTGTTCATTTATTATATTACTGGGCTGTGGCTAAGGCCAACTTAGTCAACTTTGATAGTGGGCCTATAACCCCTCCCTGGGGAAAGCACCCTACCTAGCTGAATGGTATAAAGTTTAAACACACCATTCAAGCTTCATTTGTATTATCTTCTTTGATCATCAAGCTTGTTGGCTCTTAGTAAAGTGTTTAATCCTACAGGCACCCATATATAGTGTTGGTGCATTCTTCTTCTTTGGCTGGTTTTTCTCTCACTTGTGCACTTGATCTTCTCCACAGCTCCAGTGCACCGTTTTTGTGCTGTTTGTCTCTTTTATTGGCAGGGTTTTGGATTAGCTGCACGGTTCCAATTGATCCCCTCATTTTTTTTGATCTCCACACCTGTGGACCTACGGTTTCCAGATCTGATTCCCCAACAGCAAGTATTGAGGATCCTTAAGCATTTGGACATTTTCTATTACCATATGGAGTCAAAATTCAGGACAACAACTACAAGGATTTGCACTAATGCTAGAAAAATATAGATGTTAGACATTTTCAAAATATGAAACTCAACAGTTTTCATGGATCTCTCTTACCTGAAAAAGTGGATATTGAAACTAGGACATATCAAAGTGGAGGGGATCGCCCAAAGGAAAGGCAAGGTTCGAGAGTAACATGGACACCTATAACGAACATCCATACCACCTTAACAAAAGCATCATACCCCCGAGTCCTCAGCAGATCATCCACCAGTAAAATATTTCATGTTTTGTTTTAATAAGAAAAGCTTTGTATTTGCAAAGTAGGACCAAAATTCCAAGCATCCCAAGGAAGCCAAGTTTTTTATATCTAATGTAAAAAGTAGGAAAAAATGTCAAGGTTAAATCTAGCCAGAAGCGTTTACTATCTTGATAGATTAAGTGGGAAATTACAATCAAATATAATGCCATTTTGCAATTTCATCATCAGGACAGCTACTCTTACTATTGCTATAAATTATTCAAATTGTTTGGTCAAATACTATTAGTATAAAATTATAAATGACTCAAATTTTTTGTTCAAATACTATTACTATAAATGATTCAAATTGTTTGATCAAACTTTGAAGGCTAATTTAGGATAAATATTTTCTGTAAAATGAAAAAACCATTTGACCAACTGTGGGTAAAATGGCACTTTCATCCATGGTTTTATCTCCAATTCTAATTCAAGCACCATGACTGGAGCACTGTGTTTGTGCATAAAATAGCTATTCATATTGAAAACTAAAAGATTTAAAAATGACAAAGTGGACAGATAATCGTATTGTTCAATGACAGCAAATGATCATATTGTTCAATGACAAAGGGAGTTGTCTATAATGCGACTTTTTGGAGATTCCGGTGACGGAATCCGGCGGAAGAAATGAGGTTAAATCTCGATTTTTAGCAGTTAAAATGGTTTTTTTTAAAACGCATTTTGATTCAGCGCCTGAAAAACCCGGAGCCATTGATTGTGGCAGAAACTAGCTATTAAACTTGGGATTCCAATGAATTGCTGCCGGATTTTGACCGGAAAAATCCGCCGGAAAGACTTTCAAAAAGTCGCGTTATAGACTACTCCATGACAAAGGGGCAGATGATAGTATTGTTCAATGATGAAAGAACCAACATATATGTCTTAAATTGTACTTTGGACACAAAAACCGTATGGTTGAGCTTGGCTATTAGTTATGTGATGTGGCTAGTCCAACTAATAAATCTAGAAATCAAGAGTGAATCATTCTAGCAAGTGGAACATGGAGATACTGAGTGACATGGGAATACAGAGAAATATTTGTCACGCACTTGTCAATAATGAGTTCAAGGACTAACTCAAGCTCAAGCCGTTAGTTATAAACTCAATTTCCTCTAGTCTATTCAAAAATATTGAAGAATTGGAAAAAGCCAATGGATAAGACAAGAAGTTTTAGGAATGTGCAACTATTGAAAATATAAAAGGAACCTGTTACCCCACACTTCAGCAGGGGTACATACAGTCATTTTCATTTTTGACAACACATTATAAGTCCGAAAAGATGCAATTCAAAATCCTTGTAGGCCATGTGAAGTTATGTATTACAGTATCCTAAGCCTATGATGGTCGGTCATAATTAGTCCCTTTAGCCCCCACTCTTAAATCCTTCCGTCCTAGATAGGTTCGGAGACCTTGAAATGGATCTATTGGGACATCTGGTTTAGGGGAGCCACTGGTTTTGTAAGGGTGATTGTAGTTGGAGAGGTCCAGTCCATCCCATGTCTTATGCGCCTATGTCTTTTTTACATGGTTGTGCCATAGAGTCTGGACTCTGTATGAATTGTTTCGGACATGGTACAGTATATTTTAGTTTCTCAACATGGCAATCTCACAATTCACAGCACTCCATATTTTATGGGGGCATTGCACGTATGCCAGTACACAGGGCTCCCAAGACCACAATTCAACAGCGGTTCAAAATGATATCACGATGCCTACTTGACATGCCGCGTTGAAATTTTGGTAAAAAAGTGATGTTTATTGCATAATGCAGCTTGCAAAGGGGACGTGTACATGAGTAAAAAGGTGGCAAACTACATTTAAGTTGCATGGACCATATTCTACGTTGTATGACATGCATGGAGAATTCTTTCTCACGTCCAACCTTTATCAAGCCCAAAAGTAGCCCAATGTTGGATTTATCATTCCCATGCAAGCAAAAAATCAACCTCATTTCCAGCTCACACGAGGCAAGATTCAAGTGAACCTATAGGTAACATCCTAGGTCCAAATTGGGCAAGAGATAGCTCGTTGGAATCCTCATGACGTGGCCTACCTCCCTCAGGCAAAATGTTGGACAAAGTTGGTAGGGCGTTTTCTCCTTAAGGTATTTTTTAAAACTGATCAAAACACATGCAAACTGGCACATGGGGACAAAAGGTGGAAAATCAGGGTCAATACTTGACATGCACAGACAAATTTTACATCAAAAATTTGTAAATTTTCTTCCAAACAAAACCCATGAGTCAAATTTGTCAAATCGTCAAAGGCATCATAGATCTAACAAATCACTCATCCAAGCCACACGTGTGGGTGGAAACTAACCATTGGTGCTCAAGAGGACAATGAAGATGGTCAAAAAGTCATGTTGAAAGTTGGACCTTTTGTGGACACAAACTAGTCGTTTTCTCTCATCATGCAAATCGACCCCCTCTTGTGGGTGAATTGTTAATGCAAAAAAATTATTATTGTAAAAAGTGACTTAAGTCTCCAACATGTGGATGACAAGTCAAATAATATTATTTTGGAAAAGAGTCAAATTAGCTGTTATCTAGCAGTTATAAAAAAGATTATAAAAGGTCAGATTCTCCTCCCATTAGTTTTTATTGAATTGTGAGATCATTTGATGCCATAACAGAAACTTTTCATGTGCAAAATACTGTGTGAATTGAATTTTCTATGCTACTTTTTCTCAGTGTTGAACTTTAATATTTATCTTTCATAGAATAATTAGAATAGACATAGATGCTCTATGTTACCACAAAGCTGTTAGGCCAATCCATTGAGGGGCTACAAGTCACATGGAAGGGGAGATCTATGCCCAAGCCTTCACCTCACTCTTTCCTAGTCCTAAATATATTGAAACCTATTTTAAGGGGTTTCTACAGCAAGGGCGTGATCCTATTGGTGCTACAATTGTTTTAGTGGTTTGAAAAATCTCAAATGAGGAGATCTTCATAGTGGAATTGAGATTATGTTGACATTCTAGGCTAGATCGGGTGAGAATCAAGATAGTCTCTTGAATCCTATCCCAATTTCTAGTCCAAAGGAAAAGCTGATTTAGAGGGAGTTATGATTGCAATCCAGGTTGTGGAAGGTATGCAATGCAAAGGTAAGGCTCACTATAGTAACCAAATTTATTTAAAATTCTTAATCTCTTTACTGTTCCATCATATAAAAATAGAATAAAATCCTAGCTTATGCATAAATTTAGATCTTGATAGCTAGTAGCTAGTAGATCCTGAGGATTTAACTGTTAGATATATTCCACACCTCAAGATAATTTACCCTCTCATTTTATGCATTGATATTTAATATTTCAAATTTTCACAAGGTTATTGTGAGAAGTTTTGCATATCTGCAATTTATTACATCAGTTTCTACAGCAGATCTGACAAATTTACCATACATAACTAATCTCTTAAACCCTTTATGTTATTCCAGATTTCATATTATTGCATTATTTTTAAATTTATGGAGTAAAAACAAGTGATTTTCAGCCATTACAAGCTTATAATCACTCCTTAAACCCTTTGTGTTATTTCAGATTTCATATTATTGCATCATTTTTAAATCTATGAAGTAAAAACAAGTGATTTTCAGTCATTACAAGCTTATTTTGCTTGCTGGAATGTTTTCTGGGTCTTAACTCAAAGGGGAATTTAACCCCAAAGCACTGCAAGTGATTTTCAGCTTGTCGGCAATCATTTATACTTGTTGATCTAAAGTTTTGCGTTGTCAATATCTTCATATATTTGCTGCCCAAACCTTTTCACCCATAGATCCACCAACCTAAGGTGTTTCTACTTTTGTGGGTGGCCCTAAAAGGCAATTAGCTTGCTGTTTTCTACACTTTTTTTGCAGATTTGAAGCTACAGGATAGCAAGGAAATTGATGACATACAAGTTACAACCACTTATCCAAGGACAAAAACAAGGAAAACATCATATACTTGGTAAGGATATTTATTACTCTTTCTGTGTTAATTTAGAGGTAAAAGTCTTAAAGTTTGATTGATTTTATTTGATGATCTACATCATTTCTGCATTATATTTTTATTTATAGATTATTAAGGTTAAAATATTTTATCCTACCTCCACCTTATATGCATATATTAGGCACTAGTGTAAAACAAAAATTGGAGATACTTGTGTATGTAGGGAAACCTACAATGGCCTTTCGTAGTAGTTAGGCTTAAAGAGTGGGCGCTTGTCCTGTGTGGTACCGCCTAGGACCTCATGATGACCTTGATGAGACTGCTAAATCAGTCAGTAACATGTCCATAAAACTTTTGAGAATGGACAAGGAAAAAAAATTGTTTGGTGCCAAAATGGCAGAAATTTAGAAGGCACTTTATCCAAAAGTACAATGAAGAGCATTTGAGTTACTATAGTGTCTATTAGACTTCAAATCCTCTATAGTGTGCCCTGAAAAAATTCACGAGATTTCACCATGCTAACGAGCCAAAAGTATGATGATTTCTATGTATGTGGCCTTGTGGGATGACTTGATGTAAAGTGTTGTCTAGTGGTGTCCTAGATCTGCTATGGTGGACGGTCATGGCAAGTCCTTTGAGTCCCCATCTCAAGGTGCTTAGTTTAATTGCTCTGACTGAATATCCCTTGGTGGTAATCCCATCATGTCGAGCATCTATGTCTAGGGTAGGTATTCGGGCATCTTGGAATGGATCTACCAAGACACCTGATTTACAAGAGCCCTAGTTACTCACCTTATTGCTATGCAAAAGGTGATTGCCCTTTGTAAGGGTTGTCACACCCATGGCTTAGCACACCTATTTTCCCCATATGGACCCTCTCTATTCTCATGTATTTTCCATACTTTAGAGATAAGTCCTTAGAGGTGATTCTACTCATGTTCAACCAAGTTCATGCTCCCCAAGTCAATCTCACAGTTTTCAAGGAATATCATGTTTCTTTAGGCATTGGTCACATTGTCCAAGGCATAGATGAGCTAGTTGCATCCACATGGACCACCTTGTACATGCCATGTGTCACATGCTACGATCTCCCCTTTTCGGCGTATTTGAGCTTATTTTCATTAATATAGAGGGCTGACCCACACTATGGGCTTCTATGACAGTTGTGGGGGTAATTTCAAACTTTCAAGTTAATATGATGATGTGGATCACACTTGGATGAAGTGTTGGCTCAATTAAACAACATGGCACTCACTTAATGAGGTTTGGTGATAAAAATATGACTCAATCATTATTTGAAGACTAACTGGCCAAAAGGAAAGCTGTCCACCTAAAGAGGGATCTATTTCACTTGTGGAGAAGTCATTGGAACTATTCTAGCTAAACATTGGAGTCAAGTGTGTTGAAAAATGTAACTAGGTTTGGTCTTCATACTGTCATGTGTAATTGTGATTTTATGTATTTAATGTAAAGAAGAAAAATAAAATTATTATTAGTGTTGTCTCATGGGTTTCATGAGCAAGGAATTTTATTTTTAGTTATGGATCCCATTGTGAGCCCTTAGGATTGGTCATAAAGTCAAATTGAGTCAATGTCATGTATGAAGGACCCTTCTTGGGCATGTTACATATTTGTATAAGTTATTAAAAGAGTAAAAAGGCCCTTCAAGACCAAGCAAAAGAACCTCCAGCAAGCCGGCCTCAAGATGAAGTGATGAACTTACACCAAAGGACATGTCGGCTCACCCACAACTCAAGTCGGCTTATTTGATGGGTAAACCACTATAAATATGCAGCTCGGCCTCCATTTGGAACTCAGAATTTCGGTCAAGGAGAAGTCTGCAATAAGAAGTCTAAGAATCACTAGGAAAGGAGCCTCATGACCAGCGAAGAGTAAGAAAGGAAGAGTAAAGTCTTTGGTAATGTTTTTGGGTCTGTTTTTGGGTTAAGTACACTCCACACGTGCGAGAATTTGTTGCTACCTACTGTAGGAAGAACGAGTTACCACAGTCACATTGTGAAGACAGTTTTTGGGTAAAGAACAAGGAAGATCTCAAGCCGAATTGTCAAGAAGTTTCCTTCTAGAGCGAAGATAATCAAGGGTCAAAGTTGGTCATCCATGTGTGCTAAGGGTTTCTGAATCAAGGTCGAAAGATGTAGATTTGTCCTAACACTGCAAGGTAGTCGAGTAGGAGGAAGTAACAAGGAGTTTGACTATCGTTGACCCAAGGAAGAAGAGGAAGCTTTGTGTCTTGGTCTTGGAGTTGCAAATAGGTCAAGGGTCTTGTTCTTGGTATTCGTCAATTGAAGTCTCTATAAGAAGAAGAATTCATTTGGGTTTTCCTCTCGAATGGGAAAGGTTTTGGCCCTGGCTGATCACCTACATTCTGTGTCTCTTGTCTCTTTATTGTTTAATGCATTGGTAACTATTTAATGAAGAAGAACACAATAATAATCTAAACAAAGAGAAGATCCTAATCTAAAGAAGTAAAAAGCATTCACAAGCAGTTATCACTACAAGAGAAATCTCCTAATTGCTATGCTCTTGATTTCTCAACATGGTATCAGAGCTAAGGTGACAAAGTCAAGGAAGGGCACCTTATCAAGGGACACTCAAGGATCAAATCCCAAGAAAGAAATCAAAGCAAATCTAAGAAGATCACCAGCAAAGTAAAGATCTACAAGGAAGTGACAAAACCCTAGATCGAAGAAAAGGTCAACATCAAAAGGAAGTCTTAGGAACCTCTAGTGAGCATCAAAAGACCACAAAGACCCTCATCAACTTGAAGAGATCCACAAATCAAGGTAGCTTGAAGTTTATTCATTCAAGGGAAGCAAAGGACGTTGTCATCATCTTCAAAAGATTCTAAAGCAATCTCCCTCTCGTTGAAGTAAGTACTAAGGGCCTCCTTATCCTTAAAGAAGATCATCCAAGGAGCATCAAAAACATCATCAAAAGTCATCATCAACAAGGACATCATTATCAAAATCTACGGTGATCTCTCTCTCTCTGAACTCAAAGATCATTCTTGAAGAGATCTATCTTCTTCAAGGAGAAGCTCTCTATTATCTATATCATCATCAAATCCAAGAAGGTAACAAGTGGAAGAAGCATCTTCACAAGTATATTTATGTTTGAATCTGTCAAAATGACTTTTTGCAAGGAAAGGAACAAATTGGTTGGGGCTTCAAACTTTCTTGCATGGAAGAAAAGGACAGATCTGAATCTCATTGAGAATGAGGTTATAGAACATGTTAAGGGCTCAATCACCAAACCTCAAAAGGAAGATGCTCAAGCATTTGCAAGGTTTATGAAAGGGAAAGTGAGCGCTCAAAGGATTCTCATAGAGTCCATCAAGGATCCCCTCATTCCATATGTATCCAAACTCAAAACTTCAAAAGAAATATATGACAAACTGGTAGAATTGTATTCTGTAAGCACTGCAGGAGAAGTCATCAAGGCAAGAACTCTACAAACTAAAGATGTCAAAAGAAGAAGGAATAACCTCATACTTTATGAGGATATCTGAAATCAGGGATCAACTTCAAGATCTGGGAGAAGTCATGTCTAAGAGAGAAATGACTATTGTAGTACTAAATGCACTACAAGAGGAATGGGGTAACTTTACTTCAAGTATCTATGGGAAGAAAGAAGCTACTCCATTCCAAGATCTATGGTCACTATGCAAGATTGAAGAATCCAGGTTAAACACAAAATTTGATGTCAGATCGGGTGAGCAAAATCAAGCATACGCTACAATGACAAAAAGAAAGGGAAATTTGGAAAGTTTGGTCCTCGGAAAAAGAAAAGGAATATGGCTAATATTCAATGCTATGGATGTCAAGAATATGGGCATTACAAAAGAGATTATCCTACGCTCAAGAAGGACAATAACAAAAGAGGTAGAGAAGAAGCCCATATCACCGAAGAAGTGGAGGAAGCTGAAAAGAAGAAGTCCAAGAAAGAGGAAGTAAAAGATCTCATTATGATTGATATAGTCTCCCTCAGCTAGTTCTTTTCAAGTTCTTGTTTTCAAGTTTTCTATTGTAAGATATGGCTATCATGAATCACTAAGGAAAATGATAGGATGCATCATGGCATCATAAAAGCATTAAATGCCAGAGCTGGTGACTTCATCATAGAGAAGCATGAAAGATAGCAAAATTCTATGGCAGTCACCCATGGAAAGATATAGCTCTTGAAAAAACTCATCAAAAACATAAGTGGTACTTATGGGAAAAGGAAGAAAAAGCCATCTAATACAAACCTCATCATACATCAGTCAAAAGGAAACATTTACTGGGTGAGGATGCTCAAGATCCTCTATTGGAATCTTCGTCAGAAGGTTCACCAATCAAAAGGAAGCAAGGGTTTCATCAAGAATTCCAACTTGTGGAATTCATGGGATGATGGTATGATGACAAAAGAGGTGAAGCAGATCAAGGATTGAAGTTCTTTCAATCAAGGAAGCTGCTGAAAGGAAGTCTAAGATGACCTAAAGGAAAAATGAGGTATGTATGCTTGTGTTCGATATTGTAGAGTCATGTCATATGGTTGCAAGTATCATGGATAAATGTTCTATCTCGAGAGCATGATCAAAAGAAAGGATCTCCTCCCTTGAAAGGATGCAGGAAGGCATAGGTCACACATTGTCTAGATAAAATCAACATAATATGACCTCATATGATATATGAAGTGGTTGACAAAATTGGAGGAACGATGATTGGAAGTTCCTAGAAGGAAATATGTGAAGAAAGAGAGGAAGAGATCATGAAATATGCAACTATGGAAAAGACAATCAACATCCAAGGACTGAGAGATTTGACTAGGATATCTCCATGAAAGATATCAAGACTTTGATGAAGTCTGAAAAAGAAAGAGACCCTTGACAGTATATATCTTTTGGAGATGTGTCAATATGAAAGAAGGATGTTGATGCAAACTAGAAGATGTCATGATGAAAGAGCATCACAAAGGTAATTTTGATTTAATGTTCATTCCATTGTTTTTGAATGATATCCGGATGGGCTTATGCAGGGCTGCCAAGGGAAGATTTATGGATATCTTCCACCCTGATGACCATGTAGCGGGATGAAAGATTCTTAAGGAAACATGGCATGAAGAAGGCAACATGGCATGAAGGAAGGTCAGATAGGAACTGATGGGTCACTTTCCAATGAGAGGAATAATTACATGATTGACTCATGGATGAAAATGATGGATGGTTTGTGCCCTACAAAGAAGTCCCAAAACATGAAGACTCCTGAATAAAGAAAAGAAGTTCATGACAACGTGAGGAGTTCTTCAAGCAGTTGATTGTCCCGTCATCTCCACCTAAGGAGTTGTTGTAGGTCCCTAGCTAAGAGGGAGCCTGGGAAACAAGTTTCTAACTTGGTAGAAACTTGGAAGTGTGAAAATTTGGATGCCCAAATTTCTACTACAGCAACTGATTAAGATTCTCCTACTTGTTAATTTTTGAGTCAAGTTACTTGTTGTTTCCTACAGTACTGCAGTGTACACCATTTAAATTATAAGCGGAAACAAGAAATTGGACATGAAAGAGATGCAACACATCTACACAGTTATTTTTGGACAAATGTCCCTAGAAAAACCCAATGCGGGAAAACCGATGCAGCAGTCTGAGGGTTTCATTATTAGCAATAGTAATTTTTGAATAAAATCTTTGGATGCCTTCACGGCAACCCAGTTACAGAGAATATAACTGACAGAGAGATTTGTGAGATTACCTCACACTATCACTGGAATTCTTGGTTGATCCAACCCTTGAATGAACAGCCCTTGGCTGCCTCTGCGCAGTGTCTGTGTCAGCCCAGTGTCACATTGTCTAGGACCTGCGTCACTCTTCCCGACTAATCGATTTGCCTTTGAGATTTTGACTTTTGTTGTCCCGGTCTCACACCCCGGCTTCCAGCTACAAAAATCAAACCCTCCAGCAAATTTCATATTCCCTCAAGGCTTCTGCGCTACCTTTGCGTGGCTCTACGTCAACTTCTCTGGCTTTGCGCAGCCTCTCCTAGATCTCTCTCTCTTCTCTGCTGAGTATTCTCCAACAGGGAAAAATTTCCCTTCAGATACTATCCCTACCCCTATCTGGAAAAGATCACTATCGAAAATCTCTCCAACAGCTACTCTACTTCAGAAAATCGAACTTTTGATCTCCTCTCTGTGTGTTCTCCAAGTGCCCCTCAAGCCTCTTATATCTTTTTGTTGGACAACCAACGGCCCAGATTAACTTCTAATCAATGGCTTAAAGATCATTTTGGCTTGATCCTTGTCTTCTTCTAGAAGTTACAACCATAGTTTAGATTAATACTCATTAATTATTTTAATTTCCTAAGTTTAGACTTAGGGTCCCATTAAAAATAATTAATTATTTTAATAAAATTGTCTCCGAGTGGAATTTCCCAAAACGATTCTGGGTATTGGAGAATGCATGTGTCTAAGCCTCCCTGCAAATTTTGAGACTTGGAGCACATTTGATGCTACTAGAAATCAACACTCCTTCTTAGCAAAGATTGTGCTCTAGCCATGCACCCTGCTGAAACATGACTCTGTTCTGTAACATCTCCTTCTGCATTGCTGATGTCTGACATCTCTGCCCACCAACTACTGCAGACCCTACCACTGTCAACACTGTATCTGTACTACAACTCCCTCTTAATTCTGCATTCGTGCTGCTGCTAGCACTGCCACTGCCAATACTGCATCTGCACTGCAATCTTCTCCAATTGTTGCTGCTACTGCATCAGCAACGAAAAAGCATCCCAAATTACTGAACAAGTGTTAAGTATGATGCATCTCAGTTTTGGAGTCTGACTGCAACTAGTCTCTATGTTGACCCTCTGAAGCCTCTGTCTCTAGTGCTCCTAGCCACTGCAACTATCACTCTGGCACTAATCTGCACCAACTGACGCTGGTCCATCCTGCTACTTCTGATTTGGGCTCCCGTAGCAAGGAATTGATCCAAGAGGTGGACTCCTCAAGGATCCTACCCATCTGCAGCTCTTTCGAACTACAGCTCTAAATCAACTCACCTCCCTCCTGGAGGTATCTCGGTTGTCGTGGCAAACTCCTCCTCCTTGATCTTCGTGGCTGCAACCTTCTGATCATGCTTCTCATCTTTGTCCTTCTTCCTGAGAGGACACTATGTTGCGTAGTGACCAAATTCACCACACCTGAAGCATTTGATTTTCGAAACATCTTTCTTCTTTTTTCGTTGCTCTTGTTGTTCCTTGGATACGAGGGCTACATTATCTTCCTCCTCCTTGGGCTTCGACCCACTGTTGTTGCTTTCGTTGTTGATTTTCAATGCACCTTGGACAAGTGGTTTCCAATGGGTTAGTCTCTACCAAGGGAAAAGTGTCCAAAATAATTATTTTCCTAAGTGTGACTTTATAAAGTGAAAGTGACTTTATAGGTGGTAAAGTCAATGTTAAATTATAAAGTGAAAAGTGACTTTAGACATAAAGTACAATGTGGGTACTTTATTTAATGGGTGAGTTAAAAAATAGAAGTGAGAATTAAATGCACATTTATTCTCATCCCTTGATCTAAATGAATCTGAGCCATTAGATCTTAAGGTTGCCCAAAAGTCATTTAGGGAAACAAAAGGGAGAAAAGAAAAGAGAGATTGCATTCATTCTTCATGAGCAGATTGGAGAAAGGAGGTTGAGAGCTGAAGAAAAGTTCTAAAAGAGAAATTTGTTGCAGCAAGTTGGAGTGATTATGGGCAAAGTTGGGCATGGAAATCAAGGTTTAGAAGACAGTAGAAGGTACAACACGAATAGCATTGGATGTTGTAAGCTACACGCCATACAAGAGAAGTTTTTGAAAAAAATTAAAAAAAAACCATACAACGATACAGAAATCCGTATAGTCCATACAGTGGTATCCATACATTACATATTTTCATCTTCAATTGGGCACGAAAATCGAGGCAAAGTGGGCACGGTTTTCAAGGAGTTTTGGGCTGAAGAGATAAGTAGTATTTTACAGTTTTGTTTTGTCTACAAATATATTTTTCCTGAACTTGAAATATAGATAAATTTGAAGAGCTCTCTAACAAGTTTTCCCCGAAGAAGATTGAAGGGGTTTTGCCTGGATCTAAGCTGACCAAAAATCTGTGTATTTTTATGTGTGTTGCTGGTCTGGTTATGTCCTTATTTATTTTCAGCATGTGTTGACAATCCCATGTGTTTTAATCTGAAAATTTCATTTCCAGAATTCTATATGTTGAATGTATGTTTATGGGAAAGGGTATTTAACTGAATAGGAGTGATAAGGTGAAATTAAAATCAGGTTGGGATTGTTGGAAACTTTTTATAGTCATTAAATTTCAGCATCCATCAAGTTTACACTTGACGAAGTCTCTCCTCAGCTCCTCTTGCTTAAGAGTTGCCCACATTTCATCCCAGTTTGGCAAAGTCGCCCTGCCTAGGATGCTCTGGACAAAGACTTGCCACTCCTCAGATACTAAATTTAGTACCAGTCTTACCATCTCGGAACCTTGTGGTGTTGACCCCACAGCTGCCAACTCATCTCAGGTCTCCTGAAGCTTAGTGAGGAACGGATCAATGTGCTCCCCCTTCTGCATTTGCAGAGATCTCATCTTTTGCTCGGAATATCCTTGATACAGTGTCAACAATACATCCCACATCTCTTTAGCAGCCCCTCTGTCGATGATGTGATAGACGACATGATCTTTCACTCCATTGAGGATCATTCGCTTTGTCTTCGCCATCTCTCCCTTTTACTTTTTGAGCGGATCTAGATGTATGGGCACAACTACCACGTTGTCGACATAGGTCTTGAGAAAATGCTCATCCAGAAGGCACGACATCCTTGCCTTCTAGATCACATAGCTGGATGCACCATCCAACCGATCCTAATCTCTCAACCCATTGGCTGCCATCCCTGCCAAACGAAAAAGTCAAATAGCCTCCTCTCTCCTTTGTGCAGCACTAGACTGGTCTACGCACTCCCTGCTAGAGCTTGTAGATCTGCCCCTCTCCGTTGTTGCTCATCAAATGAGAATTCAGACTCCTTGGCTAGAAGTCCTCTGAGGAAGAATCCCCTCAACCGTGTCTCTCTCTTCCCTCTGACGTCTTTTTGCCCAGCAACTGCCTGCAGAAAACTATCTCACTAGAAACCTCCTCTTCACTGAAGCTATTACATTGCTCCCTCTGACACTGACAAACTTCAATCTGGAAGTCTTACGTCTCTGTTGACTCACTCAGAGAGAGCCCTTCCTCAAAAAAATTTCCCTCCTGGCCTGGACTGCGCAATCCCTCTGGGGATTCGATTTGCTGCCTAGACAGCTCTTCGACCCTCCTCCTCTTCAGCATTGGGTTCTTCCAGCTCTGCTCTCTTGCTTCACCTGCAACTCTGATACCATGTGAAAATTTGGATGCCCAAATTTCTACTGCAACAACTGATTAAGTTTCTCCTACTTGTTAATTTTTTAATCAAGTTACTTACTGCTTCCTACAATAAATATCAAAACTATTACATTGTAGTCTACACCATTTAAATTATAAGCGGAAACAAGAAATTGAACAGGAAAGAGATACAACACATCTACACATTGACACAGTTATTTTTGGACAAATGTCCCCAGAAAAACACAATGCGAAAAATCAGCGCAGCAGCTCTGAGGGTTTTATTATTATGCAGTAGTAATTTCTTAATACAATCTCTGGATGCCTTCCCGGCAAACCAGTTACAAAGAATATCACTAACAAAGAGATTTGTGAGATTACCTCACACTATCACTGGAAGTCCTGGCTGATCCAACCCTTGAATGAATAGCCCCTGGCTGCCTCTACGTTGCTTCTGCGTAGTGTCTGTGTCAGCCCAACGTCACACTGTCTAGGACCTGCATCACTCTTCCCAGCGAATCGATTTGCCTCTGAGATTCTGACTTCTACTCTCCCGGTCTCACACCCCGGCTTCCAGCTACAGAAATCGAACCCTAGAGCAAATTTCGGACTACCTCAAGGCTTTTGTGTTGCCCCTGCATGGCTCTACGTCAGCCTCTTTGGCTCTGCACTGCCTCCCCTAGATCTCTCTCTCTCTCTCTTCTCTGTTAAGTATTCTCCAATCGCGAAATATTTCCCTTCGGATACTATCCCAACCCCTATTTGCAAAAGATCACTATCGAAAATCTCTCTAACAGCTGCTCTGCTTCAGAAAATCAAACTTTTGATCTCCTCTCTGTGTGTTCTCCAAGTGCCCCTCAAGCCTCTTCTTATATCTGTCTGTTAGACAACCAACGGCCCATATTAACTTCTAATCAATGACTTAGATCATTTTGGCTTGATCCTCATCTTCTTTTAGAGCACACCTGATGCTACCAGAAATCAACAGGAAGCAAATTCCTAAGCCAAGAGGGAGCTTAAGTACATTCCTTATGTAGGAATGAGTACATTTCTTCATTGGAATAGATATATCCTCCCTCATTAAGATGGAGAGATAGACACGTCATGGAGGATTGGATAAACATTTGGCATTCGATACTCTTTGAGGATGAGTTAGGGCATCCAAGATAAGAGTAGTGGTAGAGTACAAATATTCTTTGAGGACTGGGAATCCAAAATAAGAATAGTCATGATGGAACATACTCTAAGAGAACCTAGGCGGGGTATGTTCCGAGAGAGCCAATGATGAGGGTGTCTATACATCATTGGTCTCGCAAGCATTGAGCTCAAATCTTGTGGAGAGATAGAGTTGTTAGTCAAGGCCTTGCTAAGTGACAATGTTGGTTGGTATGATGCTATACAAATGGGTTACCAATCCGACTCTCCTTGTGAGAATTCTTTAGATTGATTATGACCAAGTACCATTATGAATACCTCCCTAGTTAAGAGGGAGTGTTGAAAAATGTAACTAGGTTCGGTCTTCATAATGTCATGTGTAATTGTGATTTTATGTATTTAATGTAAAGAAGAAAAATAAAATTATTCTTAATGCTTGTCTCATGGGTTTCATGAGCAATGAATTTTATTTTTAGTTATGGCTCCCATTGTGAGCCCTTAGGATTGGCCATAAAGTCAAATTGAGTCAATGTCATGTATGAAGGACCCTTCTTGGGCATGTTACATATTTGTATAAGTTATTAAAAGAGTAAAAAGGCCCTCCAAGACCAAGCAAAAGAACCTTCAACAAGTCAGCCTCAAGATGAAGTGATGAACCTGCACCAAAGGACATGTCGGCTCACCCACAGCTGAAGTCAACTTATTTGATGGGCAAACCACTATAAATAGGCAGCTCGGCCTCCATTTGGAACTCAATATTTCTGTCAAGGAGAAGTTGGCAATAAGAAGTGCGAGAATCACTAGGAAAGGAGCCTCACGATCAACGAAGAGTAAGAAAGGAAGAGCGATGTCTATGGTAATGTTTTTGTGTCTGCTTTTTGGGTTAAGTACACTCCACACGTGTGAGAATTTACTGCTACCTACTATAGGAAGAACGAGTTACCACAACCACATTGTGAAGACAGTTTTTGGGTAAAGAACAAGGAAGATCTCAAGCCGAATTGTCAAGAAGAAGTCTCCTTCTAGAGCGAGGATAATCAAGGGTCAAAGTTGGTCATCCACATGTGCTAAGGGTTTTTGAATCAAGGCCGAAAGTTGCAAATCTGTCCTAACATCGCAAGGTAGCCGAGTAGGAGGAAGTAACAAGGAGTTTGACTATCGTTGACCCAAGGAAGAAGAGGAAGCGTTGTGTCTTGGCCTTGGAGTGGCAAATAGGTCAAGGGTCTTGGTCTTGGTATTCGTCAATTGAAGTCTCTATAAGAAGAAGAATTCATTTGGGTTTTCCTCTCAAGTGGCAGAGGTTTTGGCCTTGGTTGATCGCCTACATTATGTGTCTCTTGTCTCTTTATTATTTAATACATTGGTAATTGTTTGATGAAGAAGAACACAATAATAATCTAAGCAAAGAGAAGATCATAATCTAAAGAAGTAAAAAGCATTCACAAGCAGTTATCTCTATAAGAGAAATCTCCTATTGCTATGCTCTAGATTTCTCAACAAAGTGGACAAAGGGGCATTACTTGCACCTAAAGGAGGCATCCCAAGCACATTACAAGTGGAATGTTGCACTCCTAAAGCAAATTGATCCTCTTTTAAGATTGACTTGTATGGGCATTCAAATGAGATATATTTTGGATGTTAATGAGCATTATTTAAGGCTTTTATGGAGTTGTTTTGGAGGATGTCGCATTCATCACTTCTCTTACATGTGTTTTATAATGCATGTAAAAGCATCATATTATTATGTTTGACTTAGTCTCCTTATCTGTGTGGATGACCAGTCACTTTTGAGTCTTGACTAATTCCTTAGGCTAAAATTAAGAAATAAAGAATGAGGAGTTGTAAGCCTCATCTATAAATAAAGGCCCTCTTCTCATTTGAAATTGTTGCGGACTGTTGAAGAACATTTTTTAAGCATTAATGGAAGATCTTTATTGGATGTTTTCGTGTCAACTCCCTTGAACTCTCTATAGCTTTAGTTATTCTCTTGGGAGGACAGCTAGGGATTGTTACTCACATATTCTCCTTAGCATGTTGAGTGCTTACTCTCTTGTTTTGCTTAGCTCTATGCTCCTTGACAATGGTTGTGATATTATATTCCATTCCGTTGTTAATTTTAGGTATGTTCTATGCTTAGAGCAATTTATTTCAATTTTCACAGTTAGCTCAATATCTTTTCCAGATTAGCAATCACATCAGCATAATAGTAAATTGCAGATAGAACATAAACATAAATTGCAAAAGACAAGCCAAAACAAGAGAAAACGAGATGTCGCACTAGCCAAAGACAAACCCCAATGTGGGGGAAACCCTTGATCATTTCTTTTTATATGTTCTTCAATAGTTCAGCAGAGAGAGAGAGATAGTACATTTACAACAGAAGTCAACACTTAGACTTATCTAAATAGAAGCATAGATCATCTCTAAGAAGATGATACATGAGGTAGCTGAACTCAGTTGAAGACATGCTGCTTCAACTGATTCTCCAAGATGACTCCATCTCCATGTTGCACCTATCATTCTGTTGCAACTCATCATGTTGCACCTCACTGTGCTGCACCATGCTGCACCCATCATCACTATGTTGCATTTCATCATGCTTCACTAATCATGATTGTACCCGTCGCTGTACTGCATCATGTAACATTGTTGTCCCATGTACCATTGTTGCACCATGTCCAACAATGTTGATATACACCATGTTGCACCATTACTTCTGTCATGTTGTCACACTGCTTTAGCTGCTAGCTATGGCCTATGGCCTAGCCCAGCAGCAAGATGGACTATGATCCCACAGTCTTAGGATACACACAAGACTGTCATCAACATGTACAACGTTGATTTGTGTTATAGGAGCTTCTTCTCGTCATGATAGGGAGGTTCCTCATTGTTGTAGCAGTTCCTTTAGCCAACTTAGCATAGCCCTTCTAAACTGTTGATAAAAACCTCTTGTGACAACGATTAGGATCTCCTCATAAAACATATGAAGAGACCTCTCCTTTCAGCATGGGTGATCTTCAGGACTGTGGCCAAGATGTGCACCGAAAACGCCTTCTCAGAACTGTTAACTTACAGCGGATAAGTGGTGTCTAAGTCTGCGTTTGTTGTTGTTATGAATATGACTGGTTAGGGTATATTTGACTGTTGTAATAATCCCTAATCAGTCACCAAGATAGCCCTCCTTAGTTGCGGCCTACCCTTGGAGAAGTGGTGGCTCCCTTCACTGTTGTTATAGGCATAGACAGCCCTCAAAACACCCTACATTGCCCTCCAAACAGCTCGTAAGGCTTGCGGCCTACCCACAGCAGTGTACACTGCCCTTCACCAAGAGTTTTGCACCCAAGAACACCTCCACGCAGGCTAAAATAGTCTGCCCTTATCTCAGCCCTCTAGGGAGTTACCTCGGCCTCCCTTACAACAAACTCGACCCTAAAACAAACCTCTTTCTCCCACGCAGGATTGCCTCTACTTGTTGCAGCTAGGGCATGAACCTGCAGCTAGGGCAGCGTGTATAGGCCTTAGATCTCCCTTGCTAATACTGTGGTTTGACATCCTTTAGACAGCCAGGTTAGGGCAGCGTATGAGGGCCTCCTGCACTAAGGGTTGTCTCAAACCCTTCCAAAACAGTGTATAGGTTAGGGCATGACTGCGATTAGCTAGGGCATCGTAAGACTGCGTTTAGGCTTCATGCTAAGGCTCCTTTCCTCCTGCATCTAGGGCTTCCTCCTCTTAGATTTCTCTTCCACTAAAACCCAAAACAAGTGGAGAGAAATCAAAAGTGAAGTGTGTGTTCAAATGACTATCAAGTCACCTCCTTTTATACTAAAATGTTGAGCACATGTGGGGGGGTTATTTGGTTGCTGGCCGACCTTGACGAATTGTCCCATAACACAAATAAATTCATATCTCCATGAATATTTATCGGAATCGGATGATCTTTAGATCAATCCTACACCTCTCGATGAGAGGGATCCAAGAAAAATTCAATTGCCATAAATAAGATGACCCACATGGAGTTTGGCCCTAGTTGCCAATTTTAACGATTATTGATGAAGGTTATTCCCTTTAAGGAAACCCTTCTTATAGGACCTTGGTTTTCATAGCTTGTCTTAATTAAACAAGGAATTACTTTGTCTCTTTGTACTCTTATCCCTCTCTCTAATCCATAAGCATAGAAATACCAACTCTGGAGGGAAATCTTCCCCGATGCGGGTGCTCAGCAAGGACAATAAGGTGGCGGCAGAATGGAACGGTATGTGGCCAGACCACATGGCCCTCCGTAATCTGGCACATAATTCTAAAAATGGCATTAACACCAGCCATAAATGGCATTTAAGGGGGCGCCATCTTCATCCAGTCTACAACTACCCACCTCAGCTCCACGCAAAAATGACCTCCGGTGATAATCTTACCACTACACCTGTCCATTATCCTCTACCTCTGCAATGTCTCTGTCCTCAAGCTGCTACAGCACCTAGCTCACGCACTACCACCGGGAGGCACTGCCACCTCCTCTGCTGCATTGATTTAGGCCCGGGGACACACTTCACTGAGAGCCTGGCTTGCCATTTCGTCCTCCACTTGGCCTCTGCAGCTAGTCCCTCCTCTGAGCCGCCCGTAAATTCTACTGAGCCCTTGCATCACTCTGAGTCTAATCCCAGAAGAAATTATCAAACATCTGGCGCCAACATGCCGAGAACGCGTCATCGTATGCGTAGTCGAAGGGGCGGAAGCAGAGGAAGCTTGACTCGTCCCCCTCATTCTCCGGTTTCTGATTCCACTTCCTCTTTGGCCCAACAGACTACCAGGTGCTACCCAAACACCCGTAGTGGAAGAGGCCGTTCTCAACCTCACCGTCTCCATCCGACGCCCCCTGCTTTGCCTCCCAACGGCATTCCTTCCAATTCTGCTCGCCTCCCAGGGGCGCTCCTTCCAATCTACAGCGGCATCTCCATTCCGCCCAATTCACCTTTCGTTCATCCATGAACCAGCCCATCATCACTGCCACCATCTCCATAACCTTTCACGAGACGGAGCAAGCAATTGAGGGTGGACACCATTCCAGAACAATTGAGGAGCAGGCCACTGAAGGTGGTGGCCACACCAGAGAAGAACTAGCCATGGCTCAAACGAGCACCCAAGGAGCAGGGACGCTGCAAACTAGGAAGGAGACGAGACAAACAGGGAAGGAAACGAACCAAAACCAGCATGAAGAAGAAGACGTGGATCCTTACCGTTGTTTCATCGAGGAGAAACAACCAGCGCAGTAGGCAAACAACAGGGAGGCTTCTCAACAGGCAGGTGTCGACATGGAGGATTACAGGTGCTTCATTGTGGAGGAACACTCGTCATCTCCACCTCGCACCTAATCAGCCACACTGCTCGCCATGTGTTTTCCACACAACCCGCCACACAGCCTGCCACGTGTCTGCTACTCTCAGGTTTTTGGGATTTTTGCTTTCTCGTTTCTTTAATGGGGGTTCCGGAAAAACTAATGGTATTTGGTTACTTGGTTGGTTTTTGTTTCACCTTGAAAAACTGATAAAAAATTGTGCGCAATTGATGGTTTCCCCTGTGTAGGCAGCAAGTTAATTTTTGCAATCGTTTTTTGATTCGGACTGGTTTCCCATTATGGGCAGTCCAGACTCTGTTTCTGTTGTTTTTTGCCAACACTCAGGCATGGATAGGCACAGGCTAAAGCCTCAATGTACAATATTTTTTCAGTAATAGAATTAGCCTAACTTGGAGAACAAAAAAAAAAAAAAACTCTAGAGGGAAATCTTACTTGAACCCATAAGCCCTGGAGATAAGGCATTTAAAATTACGACCAATAGCAAACCAAAAACTTTGAAAACTCAAATCTTTTCTTTTATGTCATATCTAATACAAAAATACATTAAAAAATATACAAGATAAACTGACAGAAAATATTTATTCATTGTCTACTACAAATTAACAGATTATTTTTATTTTCTAGGCAAATTTGTCCAAGGGTTTGCAGTAAATTATTGATTTCTAACCCTATTTGGGCAAAGTAGCCCCACACATTTATGTTTAAAGGTCTATTCTATCTATTTGTGGGCTAATTTTAAGGTCTTACTAAATCTGGAAATTAATAGCAGCAATATAAATCAGATTTGGTGAAACCCTAATGCTAGGGTTTAAACCATAAAGGGACATTCTAACCCTACCTGGGCTCATATTTCAAAGTTGGATTGTTATTTAAGGTTATCTAGCAATATCAAACAGTGAAATTTGTCTCCTAAGTGGTTTGCATTGCTTATATTTTAATTTGGAGAATTTCAAGTGGACCCTATGGAAATTCACACCCTCTATATACAAGTTTGTGTTAATCTCACATTTTCATATTAGAACTAGCATTTTATCATTGCTGGGCTGTTTTACGTGTATATTTCCTTTCCCTAGTCAAGGCGCCCAAGATCAAACATTAAAAGTGCTTTTAGGCACTCTCGAATGGCTTTTCCTCGTCCAAAATCTGCATTTCCTACGTTTTCTGTCATAAATCTAGATTCTAGAAAGTTTGAACAGCACCAAGCTTGACCAATTTACAACACACAATCAAGAGGTAATCTTAGAACATCATTTTCCATTTATTTGTGCAATAATCTTCACTCTTGTATGGCAAACAGTATTTATTCTCTAGAGTAATTTCAAAGTGTTGATATATATTTCCACTGTCGCATATCATATGTCAGATTTAAAAACTCTTAAATTAGCTCCTAACCCTCATTATTAGGTGGTGCTTGATGTCATAACTTCTTGGTGAATATTCGAAAGGCATTCTATCACTTGATTGGCACTAGTCTATCTAACTTGTATTGAGGCTAAGTTGCACGAAACGGGGAAACGGGGAAACGAGACGAAACGCGGAAGCGAAAAGAAACGCGACCTCCCCAAATTTTGGAAACGGGGAAACGCGAATATATATATATATATATATAT